>JBBJLS010000006.1:154269-164852 GCA_037577275.1 Bryconaethiops microstoma | reverse complement strand
TAATAGCTCCTTAAATATCTAACACTGGTCTGGAGATCCACGTTATCATTAGAATTATAATTATATTAGGGGGCTTTAGTAAGTCAGCAGTGCTGAATAATAAAATATGACATTTTCTGGTTAATAAAGGAATCCGATGGTGAAAATACTGTAAATTTATTTGTTAGTAAACATTATTGAGTGTATTTTTAGTAAATATTAAGTGAGTAACATGCAAATGTAGAAAGTCTCAGTGTGTGAGAAACTTTTGACTGGTAGTGTATATGTACCACCCAGAAAACACCAAGCAGTTTAGTATTAAACAGACTCTATAATGTCTGTATATTATGAGACGGGGTCTTTAATGATTGTATATTATACAGGCAGCTCTATAAAAATGTTATATTATTATACAAGCAGCTCTATAATTATGTTATATTATTGTACAAGCAGTTGTATAATTATTTCATATTATTATACAGACAGCTCTATAATGGGCAGCTCTATAATAATTTTATACTAACATGCTCTATAATTATGGTGTATTGTTAAATAGGCAACTCTATAATTATATATTATTATATATGCAGTTATTGTATAATATTATACAGGCAGCTCTGTATTTACTGTATAATATACAGGCAATTTTATAATTATTGTAAATTATACAGGCAGCTCCATCATTATAAATAAGAGAGAGAGAGAGAGAGAGAGAGAGAGAGAGGAAGAGAGGGAGAGAGGGAGAGAATCTGAATCTGACAACAGAAAGGTAATAAAAAAATACCCTCGTCAATCAGCCCTAAAATATTACTGAAGACCAGCTGGATCTGGTATCTGATTGGTTCCCGCCCCGAATTACGCAGTGTGCTAGACTGTGGTTCCCAACCTGGTTCCTGGAGATCTTCACCCTCCTGCAAGATTCATCTCGGCTATGCTTTCAGAAGGTCCAGATTAAAATGTAAAGTGTAAAGTGATTATCTGGATCAGCTACTTGAGACCTGAGGTGGAGGTGAAACCTGCAGGAGCGTCCGTGACCACCGGTCGGTCTAGTTGAGCTGAATATATTTCCAAAGCCAAATGATCTCAGATGATGAAAGAAATGAATGTCGGACCAAGTCGACAGCCTTCCATTCCCCAGGTCCTTCACTCTCCATCGTTGTGTGTTGTGTGTGTGTGTGTGTGTGTGTTTGTTTGTTTTGCATGTGCTCAGCTCAGCTGTCCAGCTGCATGTTCTTCCTGTGGTCTCTGGTGGTTCACAGCCGGCGTTCCTCTCTCTCTTTCTCTCTTCATGAGTGTCTCAGCTTCATCGACTCAGTCGTGGCACAGAGAGGAACCACCTTCCCATTCAGAGTGACCTTGCAGTGTTGGGCAATAGTGGAGACACTAGTTTAACATCTCACAAAACCTGAGAAGAAGTGAAGAAAGGGTCTAGAACTGTGGCTCCCAACCCTGGTCCTGGTGTACCCTTGCCCTGCGTGATCTACACTTTAAAAATTAGGTGCTGAAAAGGGTTCTGTAGAGCAGTAGTTCCCAAGTGCAGTTCAAAGAAAGTTCCTTAATTAGTATGCCACCCTGCTCCTAAAGATCTACCTAATTGACTTGACTGTTGCCCAATTTAACCCAAATCTGAAAATGGGATCCAAGTAGTTGATTGGACATGATCTCTTGGGGAAGGTTGATCTTCAGGAGCAGAGTTGGTGACCACTGGTCTGGATACAGAGCTTCTTTTGCAGTAAAAAATATTGGTCAAGTTTACAAAAATGGACCTTTAAAGAACCATCAATTAACCAGTAGGATGCGAGCGATACGGATCTGTGCCGGAAGCACAACTAATGGTAAATTGTCATCATAAGGCACGACATATGGAAGTTCCCCGGTGTGTGTCGGTGCTCGAGGTGTCAGACGTCATGCTGAGCTTTGTTTGGTGTTCCTGTTTCACGTAGAACCAAAGTTACTGTAATTTAAAAACGTAATAATAAAAACCATTGCTGGGGTTTAAAAACGGCGTCAGACGCAAATGAACATAAAGAACAAAAATGACTAAATTGATTTTATGTTAAGTTTTAGAAACAAACGGAAAAAACACAAGAACCCGGGAGAACTTTCAGGATAGTCTCCGCCCACAAGTGGGTGTGGAAAACCCACAGAGGGAGGGGGCGGTCCTTGGAACCCACTGTCCTGCACGGTTTCAGATACTCTCTGCTTCTGACACATGTCATCCAGCTCATCAGATAATTATCAGGCTCTTAATGAGCTGAGTCAGGTGTGTTGGAAGCAGAGGGTACCTGAAATTGTACAGGACTGTGGGTTCCAAGGACTGGGTTTGGGAACCACTGCTGTAGAGTGATACCCTTTTAATTGAAAAGTCCATTTTTGTAAACTTGATACACTTTTTAAAAAGTATAAAGAAACTTTTCATCCAGACCAGTTGTCACCAACTCTGCTCCTGAAGATCAACCTTCCTAGAGACCAACTAATTGGATCAGGTTTGTAAGATTTTGTGCTAAATTGGGCGACAAGTCAAGTCAAGTCAAGTCAATTAGGTAGTTCTTTAGGAGCATGGTGGTCATATACCAATAACAGATCTTTCTTTGAGTTGAATGCACTTTGTGTCCAAGACAAGAACAGTGTGTTTTTTGAATAGTGCAGCACATTCTCCCCTGCCTTAGACAGCCCAGGAAGGACTTGATCATTAGCTGATTGGTTGAATTGGACGTGTTAGAGTTAGATTTCAGGGTTCACTCTTTGGGACCTATCAGATGTCTAATCCTCCCAGTAGCCTTGAAGCTCCAAGCCCTTGATGATACTAAATTCTTAATTGATGGTGCATTGGGTGCCAGGTGGAAATTAAGTTGTGGACAGTCTTGTAGGCCCTGAGGTCTGGTTGTTCAAGAAACAAAGTTCTAATAGACCTTATTTAGAACCTTATTTAGACTAATAGACCTTATTTAGAAACCAAGTTCATCTAAAATGCTTTCTCCTTCCCAATCAAGGACTTCTGAAGAAGTTCATTAGTCAGACTGTGGAACTAGACATCTCAAGAAGGTAGATCTTTAGGACGCGGGATGGTAATCTTTGCTCTAAAGGGTGCAGGGAAGGTGTTCTGCAGGACCAGGGTTGCAAGACACAGCACAAATCTTGAGCTCCACAAAGGCAAATAGTGGCAGAAGTCCTTGAGGGAGTCAAGTGCGAACAGAGCAGCCAGCGAAGACAAAAAAGAACACAAAGAAGACGAGCGCAGCAGTTTCCCTGCTGTTGTTTAAGGATAATTGAATCCTTTATTGACTTTTCTCAATTCTATCTCAAGTTTATTAAGCCGCCAAGACCTGCCTAATGCTGGCATATGGATGAAATTAATATTTTAAGATGCAATTCTGTTTGCATGGGACTGCATTCCATTAAAGGAGCAGCACCAATTAAACTCCGCCGCTCCTCATTTTACCTGATTTCACCCGAATTCATTCCTGGAGCTTCATTATGTGAAAATGAATGCATTTTAGGGCCACAACATCTCTGATTGACAGATTCTATTTGAGAAAGTCAGGACTATGTTTGTAAAGCACTGGAGCACCAGGACAGTTAGGATTGTTCCTCTTTAAGGTGAGGTTTGGTCAGACTGATTTAAGCTCTGGTTTGTGTTGCATGGTGAAGGGTGTCCTCTCTGTCAGACCCTCTGTCTAGTTGGCGCTCTCGAAAAAACCCATTAAACAAAGGGGGATAAAGCATTTCCCTTTCCTCTAGATGCGGCTAAATAGCTAACAGGCGTCTTCTGCACCCGATCTTTGCTAGCTTGGGCACTCAGTAAACGACTCCTTGTCTTCTCTGAAATAAGGGATACCCCCAAACCGACCCCCCTCCATTCGATGCATGCAAAGAAGTGGGTGTATTAATCTACAGGAAGTGAAATGCTAGCTTACCCTTGAAGGTGGTGGATAGGTCATCTAACAGATTAGCACGTCTTTTATTTATTTCAGTTTCATTAAAACACCATCGGAGCTCGAACTGAAAAATCTCTGCACCCCCAAAGTGAATCGGTTAGGCAACGCCGGCCTCCCTCGTCAGGTTCCAAAGCCAGTAGCACTTTTAGAACTTCTTTAGCACTCTTTCATGCCCCCAGCATGACCGGCACAGCACCACCTAAAGGAGCAAGTAGGAAATGCGGCAGGTGTCAGAAATTACGTTCGTGCCCACACTGAATTCCCATCACTTTGCACATTTGTCCAACAAAATGCACACGGTCAAGGTCAGGCATGAGGCAACACATGCTGACTACTCCATGTTGGGGGAGGTTGAGTGGAGGGAATGGGGCAGGAGGGTTTTTTCATGCTGCCTCTGAGCTCGACAGCAGACTGCTTCATCCCTGGCCATCCAACACTCCTGACATTTCCGCCCTCTCCTGGAGGAAATAACGAATTGTATGTAATTACGAGGTCGTGCCCGATGATCCGTCATTAGCCCCCTCAGCGCCTCTCGCATTGCTAATTCAGTGTTATTCCTTCTTCCAGAAATATAGCTTAATTAGATATCGACTGAATAATCAATTTGATTAATTGAGCCAAACGTTGCAGATTTCTACGTACAAGGGAGCAACACTTTAGCAAACCCCGGCTAGCACCTCATCACAGGTCCGACACCAGGTTTCTCATCTGGTTTGGGTTTGTCGCTGTTGGCCATCATCCCATTCGATGCCAAGACGGCCATTAGCCATGAAACATGCACAAATTACATACAATCTCACAGAGGACGTGTGTGACTGGTTCTGGGATGCATCTACTGCTTGTTCTCTGTCAGGCTTGGCAGTTCTCTGTCGTGCAAGAGAGTTATGCAGAACCCAAGCCATAGTTGTCTGTTCTAGCCGTCTCTGTGTCCACCTGGTCCTACCCAGATCCATTGTTAGTGCATCTGATTGATCACAAGTCCGCAAAAGTCCTTTCTAATGACTCCTCGTCTCTCCTGATTGCATACAGTCCGGCAGAATGTTTCATCTCTAGGCGTTGCTAACCGAAACCAAGGTAGGACATACTTCCAACTCAGACCAAATACTGTTTCTTTTTCCTTTATTTTTTTCTTTTCCTTTCTTTTCTTTTGTCTCCTCCAGCTCTGCCGCAAAGAGCAGTCTCTAGTCTGTTAGCAAGAGTCAAATGAAATCACCTGAGATTCATCCTGCCAGTTTTAGCAGGGTTTCCCGTTTGCTGTACTGTCAGGCAAAAATCTGACAACCTCCAAATCAAATGGACAAACTTGTTTTGTTTTTTTTTCTTTTTGCTGTTGCTTTTCTCCTCTGTCTTTCTCTCAAACGAGGTGCTCTGACAAGTCTGAGAGCAGCCGTTGAGATTTGCTGTATTTCCTGCGACTAGAAACACTGGACGGCTCCACTCATACCACCCACTGTAGAAACCGCACACACACTGAACAAAGAGAGGCCCGCAGCCGTCACACATCGCACTAGTTTGCGAACTTTTTGATTATCCGCTCCCTCTTAAGTGTGAAGGTGTGAGGATTGCAGGAACTCTCTCGATCAAACCCGAGACCTTTTTGGGGTGGTTGATGTAGATCTTTGGGAGCAGGGGTTTAATTTAAGGGGGTTTACAGAGAGTGTGTTTCCTCCAGTGGTGAAAAAAAGATCTACATCATAAGACTTAAATATAAATAATGAAAATCTTAGGAAACATTTCTGAAAACAGCAACAATCTCTAACGAATACAATCCCACCTCTAGAGGTCAGCAGTGAGTATTGTTTGTTTATTTGAGCTTAAGTTGTTGGAAATTCTCCTCTACCTCCTTTGCTAACAAGTTCACAGGGACAGAGTTTAGAACACAGGTACCAGGATTGCCAAGCTCTACAACAGAACCCACAAGTGCACCAGAATGTACAACAAAATGGTCTGTGGATTGCTATTTTTAGAAGTATCACTTTGTAAAGAGTTTGTGACAGTAAAATTAGATAGCCTAGTAGTTTATCTCAATTTTAAATAAAAAGTTTTGGACTTTATTGGGCTTATGCATGTTAGGACATGGGGTGATGAAGGTTAGACCTTCAAGTCCATATTGACCCTGGTTAGTTTTTGTCAAAAAATTACCTTCTGTTCAACAGACTTCATCTATGAAGGCAATTCACCCTTTAGTCCATTACATGAGTTGGGAACCGGAACTGGTTGAATTTCATACACCAGTTACTATAAAACAATATAAAGTTAAATTCGCGAACGTATACACGTTGCCATGGCATCCTGTTATAACATTCACAGCTTGCACGAAAAATATTTAGTTATTTTGTTAAAATATGCTTTAACATCATTGTTGTTTATTTCTATTCAGCTGATTAAAACTAGTGTCATGTTTTAAGTTGTTAATTTGTTATTTTGCCTGTTGATTTTGTTTTTGTTCTTGTTTTATTGTCTTTATTTGTCCAGTAGCTCCTCAAGTTGCTTTGTCAACCGTGCCCTCTGTTCACATTGCGAACAGTAAGAGAGGTAGGACTACTGAGATTCATACAGAGCTTCTCCTGGATCAGTCCTTTCCCTGTTCTTTTCCCCTTTGTTGTATGAATCTGAACCAAGCCCACCACTCCCACAGCACCTACAGTACCAGTCAAGTGTCTGGACACATCTACTCACTGAAGAGTTTGCACAGATTTTCACTGTTTTGTTCCACATTTTAGAATGAAATGCTTCGTTTAGCTTTGCACACTCCTGACACTCTTTTAGGAACCTTCGTGAGGACCCATGGCTGAGTTGGCTGAGTATGGGCAACATGGGCAGCCACCCAGGCTGGCATCTTGCCAGGGAGAACGGGACATCCACAAAAAAGAAAATTCAGAATGGTGATATTTATCTTCTCGATTTTCTATCGCTTATTGGTATCATGTCTTCGTTGTGGCCCAAGTTAACCTTACTGGAGTGGAAACCCTGATTATAGTTCGTGAGGATCTTCCAATCAGAAGTGCAAGTGAGGGAGGGGAGGCGGGGTTTGCTGACCTCTGGTCACCCCATTGGAGCCCCTTGGTAGAGCGAGCTGGGGTCTGTTAAACAGCCCACCTTTAATTTATTACAGTACTAATGCAGTTAAAATCAGTCTCACTATTCGTGTTACAAGTAAATTATTCAGCTGTATATCATTTGTCTATAGTATTTATACCTCAGCATTTAGTGTATGCATACAGCATAGTGTATTTCATACAGAATATTTTACAGAGTATTTCTGGAATTCTATTTGATTTTGACTTTTATATTTCATATTGTCGCAATATAAGCATGGATTTCTTCCAGAATCAAAAAATACTTTCTGACTCAGATTGGGATACAAAATTCTAACAAATAAACCTCAGTTAATTTATAACATTATGGATGTACAGTTTTCTGGTTCATGCAAAATCATTAAGAATAATATAAAACCAGTCTACACACCAGAGCACACTGGTTCAGTCTTGACTCTTTAGTAGTGGACTAATAATTCAAACATCTTTTGGTCTTTGTAACTCCTTTTTGATATTTGAGTCAAATTTTTATGCATATTTTTATGCAGTTTTGTTTGTATAGGGGTGGTGGTGCCTAGTAGGTAGGATACTTGCCTCTAGACCAAGCGGTCATGGGTTCGAATCCTACCTTCAGCACCACCACTGGGTTCCTGAGTTTCTCTAGGAAGACCGCCCCCTGTAGTTTGGGAATGGAAGGCACTTTGTATAAAAGTATCTGCAAAATGCCATAAATGTATTTATTGATGTCAGATTGAAAATGACAGCAGTGCAGTAGTTGTCAGGGGGGTTTGGTGGTTCTTAGGGCACCATACGAGCTAGAACCGTCGATGAAAATGTTCTTTAGATTATGAAATACTCAGGTGGGTCCAGATTTTGACTGGTACTTTAACCCAGTGGTTCACGAACCCCCCACTTTTTGTGCAGTTTTGTATTTTTCCCCTCTGACACAACTGACCCTCCTCATGAAGGTCTTGGAGATCACCTGAATGAAATGGATCCTCTGTGTTAGATTAGAGAAACCTTCAAATGTGTGTGTGTGGAGTTTGGGGTCCTCACTGGCCTGAACCCAAACAGGGACCAATAACTGTCCTCCTGGATGTTTATGCTGTGAAAATTATTAAAACAAGTACTTAGTCTTAAAATTGAGGTCCCTGAACTTCAAAAAGTCATTTAACAGAATACAAAACAGGTATCACTGTTCTTTTAAGTTACTATTAGAAGTTCATGAACTCACAAATTACTTGTTCAAAAAGCAAGAACTGAGCACATCGCCTCTGTTCCAGCAGGACTACCTGCTTCTTTGAGTGCCGATTTTAAAAAGGACGAGCACCTTCATATGTTTCGGAGTGTTTGACAGACTGTGCTACAAATAGGTTCTTAAGATCATCCAGTGCTGGTTAAACTTTTCAAACGTAAAATATAGGAAATATGGAGAAGCAGTTTTAGTTTTTATCACCAAAGATCTGGAAAAACTCTCAGATATCTGTCAGGCTTCTGCTCTTATTTAAAGCATCTAAAACTTGCTTTTTCGACCATAGTTTTTGGTTCAATCTTATTGTGTTATACACAATATTATATTTATTTTCTGTTCTTTCAGTCAGCTGAGGTACTGGATCCTCTTAGCGACATCGCCAGTGTTACTAAGTTCCTTTTAGTAGAGTTTCGATTGTATTTCTTCAGGATTTTCTTCATACCTTTGCTTCTATGTGACTACATTTGGGAGTAAAGATATTTACTTTTAACTACATTGCATTTTGGTCTTTAAAATTTACATCCTATGTCCATTTTTTGTGGTTCAGTCTCATTTTGTTTTGCTGGTTCAACTTCTGGGCTGCTTTACTGAACCTCACTCATCTCACTCTGGATCTTCAGTGCTTTATTTTACTCCAAAAGGTCAAAAGAGCAGAATAGATCCTAACACACCTCAGTTCCAGTGCTGGTAGATGCGGCCCTTTTAAAAACAGAAGTGGTTCTTTGTCCAGTGCCACAGAGGTTCCATAAAGTACCATGTTTGTAAAATGAATGTGTGTGAACGATCTCTCAAGAATCTTCACCAGTTCAAATACTCTTATTTGAAGAGGTTTTTCAAACTCACACCTCACTGGAGAACAAAAATGGTTCTCCAAAGAGCACTGGATGATTCATCCACAGCACCATGGCAAGGTTCTTCAAAAGCACCTGTGGATGTACTGAGAAGTTCTAAAGCAGTCGTGTTTGTTGTGCTTGAGTTGGTCTTGAAAAGTTGGTCTTCTTTTGCTGCTGTCATTATTTTATTAAAGTAAAAGCACTTTTACTGAAGGATGGGCTCTGCTCACAACAAAAGAACTGAAAAAAGAAGGAAATCAGGGGCAGGTTTGAGAGCGTCAGGGTGGTGGAATGACCAGAGCTGTAAATCGTCCATCAGAAGATTCGGAGCTGGTGTCCGGGACACAGCTTAATCCTAATCTTGGAATAAATCATACTGTCAATGACGTCTCTCCATTCCAAACGTCCAGCGCTGGAATTAATCTGTGTCTGGCGAACTGATGTCGTGGGCTTCTTGGATTACTCTGATTAATAGATGCCTCTTCAGAGGGTCCAGATTTGGATGGGAAGGATATTAGTGATGTACGTCCATAATTATCTCCTCCTGGGTGGAAATTAATCCACACTCAGCTCGTTAGATGATCAGACTGGATCTGCTAGAAGATTGTGGCCATATTTGGGAAGCTTGGATATATATATATATATATATATATATCTGCACAAATGCTCATATATGAATCCTGTTTTCCACATGAATACATATTATATATATAAAACTACTATTCAAGAGTCTATGCAAATTGTTTGATGCTAAAACACATTAGAATAAATACAAACAAACAAGAAAGCAGTAAAGATTTATTTTTTCTAAAAAGTAATTGATGTTTTGTGAGCTGGTTAGAAGAACCCAGGTATGGTTCCAGATGCCTCCAGTGATTGTGTGGATTTATAAAACTCCATAAAACAGCACCCGATGAAGTTAAAAGAGCAAACCCACATATTTGATGGAGCTACAAGAAATACTGGGCTTTTATGTGGAGAGTGATCCGTAAAAGGTTAAGCAAACACTTGGACAAACATAAAACAATTTTTACTGTATTAATATTACTTGTATTTATTGTAATATTAGTGTTTTTGCTCTAACTTAACATTCTTGCTCAGAGTTGCACAGCTTTTAAGTAGAATTTTCTTTCTTTCTTGAGCTTTGCACAGTAGTGTGTATATATAAATGATATATATGTATGTGTGTGTGTGTGTGTTTGTGTGTGTATGTGTGGGTGGATGGATGTCTGGGGGACAGCGGGTGTCTGTCTTGAGACGATCATCAGGAGGCTTGACCTCAATCCGGATCTTAATACGAATCCCACCCCAAACACAGCAGGAGGTTCACAGCAGCCTCCAGTCATTCAATTCTGTTCAGGAGGAACAGTTAGAGGCAGTAATTTGTGTTGGAGTCTGAGTGAGGAGGAACAGTTAGAGTCAGTAGTTTGTGTTGGAGTCTGAGTAAGGAGGAACAGTTAGAGTCAGTAGTTTGTGTTGGAGTCTGAGTGAGGAGGAACAGTTAGAGTCAGTAGAGGTAGTTTGTGTTGGAGTCTGAGTGAGG
>JBBJLS010000005.1:3492-17752 GCA_037577275.1 Bryconaethiops microstoma | reverse complement strand
AGATATATATATATATATATATATATATATTACTTATGAAGAATACCCTGTATTATTTTGTATATTAAATATATATAGACACTATTTACAGCATATACAGTATATTGTACATATCATGAACAACTTTATTTTGTTGAGAACATTGAGCTTTAATTCCTTCTCTAAATGTACCCAACTCCAACTCCAATAGAGAACAGAGAGAGGAAACTGAAGCACTGAAATGAAGTCTCTTATAGATTTGGTAATGCTTGCTTAATTAACCCAGGGGAAATCAGGAGACTTGTTGGGAATGATGTGATGGCTGTTGTGCTGTGATCCACTTAATCACAGTCATGCATGCATTAAATGAAAAGAAGTGTCATCGCTCAACCAGATGCAGCTTTACTGTGCCTTTCAGTCAGCAAATCAAAATTAGCAGTGTGATATTCATGTACAGCCAGGAGTGTATAATTATCTTCACCTTTTTCTAGAAATGTTTTAAAATGGAGATCTGCTATTCAGCTTTACATCAGCCACATACCCTGATATCTCCCTTTGCTTTTTGTATTTCTAACCATAGATTTCATTCTCCTTTAGTGCAGGACTGTCACAATTACTCACCTAAACTTTAAAAACCTCCTAGACGAGCAGCCAGTGATTTGATGGCAGTTTGTATCATTAGTATTTTAAATTCTCCTACTCCTACATTTTACAATTAACCACTATTACACATGGTTTATTAAGCACATATACACATGGTTTATTTATCGTTCCGCGAAGTCAATTTTAATCAGTTGGTTTTATTTTAAAACTGAAAAAAGGAAGTAGGGTTCTTCTTTAGCAGACACATTAAGGGAAGCAAGAAGGTTTCAGGGATTTAATTAGTGAAGAATGTTTAAGTGATGTCCCCACCTCTAAAGGAAAGACACAGGACTCCAGCCATCCAGAGATGACAAGGGATTTCTGTTCAGAGAGTTGTAGAAAATGTTATGTACAAGAGCTCTGAGAATGTTTATTTGTCCCCCTGTGGTGCTGCATGTTCTACAGGCTAATGACTAAAAATGAACCACATCAGAAACAACAACAGTAGGCAAGTCTGACTTTGTTTGTACACTAATACAATATATACTTTCTTTCTGTCAAGAGACAATTTCTGTCATTATAATAATAATAATTATTATTATTATTATTATTATTATTACTACGACTACTACTACTACTATTACTAGTACTACTGCACATAATAATAATGATTATTGTTTTTATTAATGTTGTTAATTATTATTATTATTATTATTATTATTATCAGTAGTAGTAATAATAATAATAAAAATAATAATAATGTCATTTTATTAATAATATATTATTATTATTATCAGTCACTCAGTAAGAAGACATCAACTCTTGAAAACTGGCCTGGTTAAGGACAAAACTTGGGGTTTGCAATATGACCAGAATGTTATATGTTTGTCATGTTGTGCACAATTATGACTCCCGTGAAACAGAATGGAGTTAAAATACAGATGTTTTAATGTGTAGATGTGTAATAGACTCTGTCATTTTTTTTCTCAAAAAATGTAATGCCATCAGTTACGTCTGAGGCCTACTGTGTTAACCATATAATATTTTATGAGCACAGCCAATAGACATCACATGATATGTGTATTGTGTTCCCTTGAGTGCACACACTGTACATTTTCTTTTTTCCTGTTAATAAAAACAACTCTCAACACTACCATCATCTCCTCAAATGAAGTCTAATGAAGCATTTTACCTCCACACACACACATAAAGCAGTACCAGCGGTTTAAAAATATGACGCTAGTGGCGGTAGTTATTGCCTTGAAGGCGATGGCAGTGGTACGTGAGCTGTTGGCTCAACGTTTCAATGTTTAATTTAGATTCCCTTCGTACACGGTCGGCATCTGACGGCACTTCGGGGATGAAGAAAGCGTCTCCCTCAGAGTGTATCCAATAAGATCAGATGTGCATGAGTGTTCCTGCTGAGACTGGCAGAGGCTTGATAAAGCACAGTAGCCACACTGAGGTAAGACTACAGGGAGAAATACTGCAGCCAAGACTGAGGAATCTACAGACCTATACATATTTACATGTTAGAATGTTTAACACTGAATGGGGCTAAAATCAGTGTCACTGGAGACACCACAGGCAGTAGGTAATGAGAATGGATTCAAATGACAGTGCAGTGTGAACTCAAATGTACACTATTTCCCTCGTACCTCAAATGTGATCAATCAGACAAGTGTCTGAGATCTGAACATATCTGAAGTTCTGCACTAGAGCTACGAGGCAAATGTAGCTAACAAGTGATGTAAGCTCTTAGCCCACCCCATTTATTCCTTGCCCCAAACCATGCTGATCCCTAAAGTAACCTCAAAAAGACTAACTGATGGGGTTTCTGACATGATATTGTTATCTATAAATTAAGTGCATTTGATTTCCCATCAAAGTATTGCTTTAAACTGTTAAATTCATTTGTCAATCTCTGTCAAACAATATCAGTGAACATTTAAAACGTGCACTCTGTCCTTTTGTCTTTCCTCTCTCTCTTTCTCTCTCTCTCTCTACATCTCATTAAACAGACCTGTTCAAATGTTTGCTCTCTCTACGGCTGACTGACCACAGCAGGAAAGAGAATGTGGATTCGACAGAGTGACCACTTTCGACACAGACATAATTATTGATCTGTCTGTCACTGTAAAATGCCAGTAGATGTGAACTGCCTGGCACATCATTAATGCACACAAGCAAATAGTCCTCAAATGGACCAAGGCCAAAAAAGCAACCCTGCTCGACATGTACAGTCACATGCACAAAAGACCCCGGCCAAGGGCAAGGCATATCGAGAGTGAGAGAGAGAGAGAGAAAGAGATGACAAGCTGACTCTTTCCATTTCTCTTTTTCCCATTCTTTCCTTACAGGGAATCAGATTGCTCTGCCTTTCTTCATTCTGTTCAAACTGACAGTACCGCAAACGCCTGACAGGGTCCTGACATGAGTCAAATTACAGGACGCGTTCTAGACAGGACTGTAATTATACAGAGAGGCTTCCGGAGAGTTCTGTAGAAAGTCGCCCCATCACCCACCATTTCTCCAGAGCCTAGTTTCAGTTGTCGCTGAACACCAGTAATAACAGCAGTGTAATAAAATAAAATAATAATAGTAGTAAAACAGGTAATAGTTTAAAATCATCTCAACTACTTTCATGAAACATGGAAGAAGGGAGAGAGAGGAAGGGAGGAAGGGAGAGAGAGAGAGAGAGAGAGAGAGAGAGAGAGAGAGAGAGAGAAAATAAGAAAAAGAGCATGTTTTAACCGTTCATTCATATTGTTTGAACAGAGAATGACTCACAGTAGTATTTAATAGTCTAAATCTTTTGCATTACCTAATGAGTCTTACTTCAATAGCACATATTTTTGATAGGTGAGGCTAGGCATCAGCAGCCTCTTTATCTTCTCTCTCTTTCTCTCTCTCTCTCACACACACACACACACACACACACACACACACACACACACACACACACACAGAGTTGCTGTTGTAAGGTAGTTCACGGCTGAATAAGTTATTTACTGAGTGTTTAAGTGCTGCTGCGGTTTCAGTCTAATCTTTTCATGTTTTAGCTTTTAGAATTATTAAAAAAACAAAAAAAAAAGAAAATCAGCATCCAGATCTTCTCTGTGCTTTAAACTTCATTGCTTTCAAAAACACGTCCCTCACTGCCTGTCCACACAGTCCTTAAGTGCAAACTAAGCGAAGATTATTTACATATACCCGCCCATTCAGGCTAACGCAGTTTATAGTCCCGCCCATTCAGCCTACAGCAGTTTATAGCCCCGCCCATTCTGTCTTCAGCAGTTTATAGATCCGCCCATTCAGTCTACAGCAGTTTATAGCCCCACCCATTCAGTCTTCGGCAGTTTATAGCCCCACTCATTCAGCCTACAGCAGTTTATAGCCCCGCCCATTCAGCCTACAGCAGTTTATAGACCCGCCCAATCACTCTACAGCAGTTTATAGCACCGCCCATTCAGCCTACAGCAGTTTATAGCCCCGCCCAATCAGTCTACAGCAGTTTAGGCGCACCCATTCAGACTGAAGTTATAAGGAATGTTTCAGTCCAAACAGCTTTTTGTATACAGGTGTTGTACAGGGCAACCAATCAGAACAGAGCTCATTTGCATCCATCAGTCTTAAAGACACAGCAGCAAAAAGGCCTGTTTAGTAAAATCACATAGTGGACCATTATTGGAGTCTCTGGATTATTAACATTTTACATCACACTCCAGTGACTGAATTATACAGAATTTAGTGAATATATAAATAAACATACATGGAAAGTGTAAAATACACTAATTCATAAAATAATTAGATAACTCATGCAGAAAACCATAACCAATATTAGCAACAAGGAGCAACTCTGAAAAAAACAGAGTTGTTCCTTGTAGCTAATCTTGGTTATGGTATATATATATATATATAATTTTTAAAAATATTTTAGGCGGAGTTGCTGTACAACTCCAGCATGGAGGGTTTAAATTACAGTGAAGCAGCAGAACAACCTGAGAAAATATCTAATAATGAAGTTCTAATAGAATTAATATTTAAGTTCTAATAGATTTAATGCTCAGTATGAAGTTCTAATAAAATTAATATTCAGAATGAAGGTCAAATAAAATGATCAAAAACAATCTAACAGATAATTAAAGTATATAATAACAACAACAATAACAACAACAACAACAACAACAACAACAATAATAATAATAATAATAATAATAATAATAATAATAATAATAATCTATTTCCCGGCTTCATGGTGTGGAACAGACTGTCCACTGGGGGGCGGTGTTGTCTAAAATATGAGTGACGCGTTTAGACGCTGGAACTTCAGAACTTTAGACGTTTCTGTAAAGCATGAAGTAAAGACCTGGATCTCCTGTTTCTGCAGGACACGTGGACACGTATGTTCTGCTGGGTTCTGTTTGGTTCTGCTCAGTAAACACCGGGCTGTGTTTATTTTGTTTACCTTTATTTACTGTGTGTTTTTTGCTGTAGCTGTAAACTGGCCTTCAATAAAGTGTGTGACTTTATTTAGTTTTTGAGTGAATTAGTTCACATTTATATTTACTGAGAGGTAACACACACACACACACACACACTGAGGGTGTGTGTTGAGTGCAGTTGTGGGGAGCGGGGTTGGAGAGGGTAATTTTCCCAGCCTGTGAGAAATGCAGACTAGCAGAGCTGTCAGAGCTAAATCTCAAACGCGCGCGCGCACACACACACACACACACACACACACACACACACACACTCACTCTCTGTGCCCTGTCAGCAGTGTGTGTGTGTGTGTGTGTGTGTGTGAGAGAGAGTTCTGCAGCTCCTCTAAGTGCTTAAATAGGAATTCTCTTATGCTTTTTCTTTTATATTAATTTAACTTTAATGATAATTAAATGAATGTGACCCCAGTGACCCCAGTAACAGTAACATAGTAGAATCAATAACAAACAGCCATTAAAAGAGGAAAATAAGTTCTCGGCTCTTTAATCTCAGCTAATTAGCTGGTGTTTGCTTACAGTGTAGTTTAAATGTTACTGAAGACACTTGTCGTCTCCAGACTGGAACTCCTGACTGACCTTCTGAAGACCACCAGACCTCCACAGAAGATCCAGACCATCTGGTCTTCTTACACACCGCTCCACCACTTCAGACCTTCACTGGGTTCCTGTGGTTCTCCATTAAATTTAAAACTTCCTAGAAAGCCAGAAATGGAGACTGAAGACCCTCCTCTTCACTGAGCTCTGAGGAGAACATCTACATCTTCATCTCATAAACTTATAACACAAACTTCAAAAGTAGCTAAAAAACCTTATGTGTGATCTGAGAAGGTTCTGGTGGTTCCTCTCTCTATGATCTGAGAAGGTTCTGGCGGTTCCTCTCTGTATGATCTGAGAACGCTCTGGTAGTTCCTCTCTGTATGATCTGAGAACGCTCTGGTAGTTCCTCTCTGTATGATCTGAGAACGCTTTGGTGGTTCCTCTCTGTGATCTGAGAAGGTTCTGGCAGTTCCTTTCTGTGTGATCTGAGAAGGTTTTGGCAGTTCCTCTCTGCGATCTGAGAAGGTTCTGGCAGTTCCTTTCTGCGATCTGAGAAGGTTCTGGTGGTTCTTCTCTGCGATCTGAGAAGGTTCTGGTGGTTCCTTTCTGTGTGATCTGAGAAGGTTATGGGGGTTCCAGTTGATGGTCCACACATGGGGGTTGGACAGCACTGTGTCACAGAATGATTTGAAGGGATTGATTATAGATTAATGACAGTTTAATCAGAGACTAATTGTGCTAATAAACAGTGCTGCTGGTGTGTTCTGGGTTTTGAGATTGATGTTGCTAGTGGTGTGTTTGATTTGAATTGATTTGATAATATCTCTGTAGGAAATTTCAACTGGAATGTATGCTGGGGTCAGATCTCCAACTCGGAAAGTTGGACCTCAAAATCCAAGACTCTAAACGCAATGTACAGTACTGTGCAAGAGTCTTGATCCTCCCCTCTTTTTTAATGTGGTCTTGAGGAACAGTTCTTCAGGCTTCCTGAAGGACTTTCAAAGACTCTCATTTTCGGTCCAGTCCCTGAACCTGACCAGTTTCAGATGAATGTTTTTGTTTGTTTAGACACACAGTGCAAAGCACATCTAACTTAAGACCTGAACCAGTAAAGGAACAGGTGCAGATGATTCCAGATGATCAGACCAGTGATTAGTCATAGTAAAACATTTGTACCCATTTATTCTATATACTCAGTAGGCCAAAGATAAGGCAGTTTGACAGATGGAAAATAGTATTTCTGCACCAACAAGACGCAACCTATTCAGCCTACAGCAAATTAGCCCCACCCACTCATGCTAAAGTTACACAGAGCATTCAGTGGCGAATGATTGTTGAATGATTTTTCTCTCTCAGAGCATAGATCAGATTTAAAGGAGCAGTAACAGAAACAGCCTGTTTGATTATGAGGGATGAAAAGAGACTGAATTTGGAAAACAAACATCAAAAATTAGATAATTAAACACATGAAAAATGCAGCATATGGGCCCTTTAAACATCTTTACACACACACACACACACACGCACACATACACTCACCACATACACACACACACACACACACACACACATACACACATACCTTACTGTGCCCTTTAACTTTAATAATACTACACCTACAGTTGACCCTGGCCATTTGTACACAATACACAATGGTGGAAATGATATAGGGTCTTGGAGCTTGCAGTGGAAGCTGTGTATTCTTTTCTTTTTTTTATCGCCCTCTCCTGCAAAAACCTTTTATTAATGAGAGCCAAGGACAGCTGTCTTTTCTCAGTGGACCCCATGCATGACTTGTCCAGTCTGTGCACATGCATCACCGCCAGGTCGGGCATGTTGTAGAACACAGCAAACAGCACCCTGTGTGTTCCTGCTCGTACTGTATAAGCACACAACTTCTGGTCCATGATGACAACACCGCTCTTCTACTTTTGGCTGCTCCCGAGTAGGGGTCACCAAAGACGATGAACTGTCTCCATCTCCTTTTGTTCTCTGCATCTTCCTCTCTCACACCAACTGCCTGCATGTCCTCCCTCACCACATCCATAAACCTCCTACTAGACCTTCCTCTTCTCTTCTTCCCTGCAGCTCCATCCTCAGCATCCTTCTCCCAACACACTCAGAGTCTCTCCTCAGCATCCTTCTTCCAACACACTCAGAATCTCTCCTCAACATCCTTCTCCCAACACACTCAGAATCTCTCCTCAACATCCTTCTCCCAACACACTCAGAGTCTCCCCTCAGCATCCTTCTCCCAACACACTCAGAGTCTCTCCTCAGCATCCTTCTCCCAGCATTGTGAAGAAGTCTGTAAGTACTGTTCTGCCATTGTCCAGAAACGGTTCCATCAGTTTTGTGATTATTTTCTCAGACAGTCTTTCTTTGGTGGAACAACTGGGATCCTTTCCTAAGTATGGAATGGCATTGCACATATATTTTGTCTCCAGAAAATATGCAGCCTAATGATTAGGGAGTTGCCCCTCCAATCAGATGGCCATGTGTTCGAATCCCAGGACTGCTAGTGGCACCACTGAGGTACCATTGAGGTAGGTACCATTCCCACACACTGCTCCAGGGGGTGTTTTGGCTGAGCATGGGTGTGAATGATACATTTGCAAAACAAAAGCAGCTTCAGTGAGCAATTAGTGCAATGATTAAGGACAGATGAGTTTCCTTGCATGCTAGCGAATAGGTAGGGGGTTTCAAGAGAGACAAAATTTCTTGATAATTCCAGCAACACTTCAACAGAATTACCAGAATTACTATCATTACTAACACACACACACTATATCAGCACCACACAAACACGCTGTATCAGAAACACACAGACACACACACACACACACACACACACACTATATTACTAGCACTGTATGAATGATGAACTCTGTTTGTTAAAGAATCATTGTTTACTTTGTTAAGTCAGTATCCTTTGAAAAGATACAAAATATCAACAGCAAAAATTCATAGGAACAATTGAGAATAAAGTGTTTGTGTTTACAGTTGCTGTGCAGTTTAATATTAATGGTTAAGGTTTAAAAACTGACGAATAACTGTCAAAAAACATGAGAAAAAACATCAGTTCAGTATCAAACAATAATCAACAACAATAAACAGACAAAAAACCTGCTGGAGATTCATGCAGGAGTGTGTCTTTGTCTCTCTGTCTCACACACACACACATACACACACACTTATACACACAGTCTCAGGGTTATTTAATCTCACTGATCAGTGCTGTTGTGTTTCTCGGCCGTCTGTGTTGGGTCTAAACTAACAAGTGGAGGCAGCACATAAAACACACACACACACACACACACACACACACACACACACACACACACACACACACACACACACACACTCGCACACACCTCTGCGTTTCGGATTTGTACAGTAATTACATACATTTCTGGGGGTTAGCATGTCATCAGCAGGCAGAACTGAGCCTATTACAGTGAGTTGAATGGCATATTTGACACAGTAAAGCCAGTGTAGGTGGCGATTATTGTCGAGGCAGACGATGTGGCAAAAATATTACTGTGATATATGTGAAAACATTTCGCTGGCGAGGAAAAAAAAAAACAAAAAAACGAAGCGTTCCATTCACACGGCTGCAAAGGTCAATGCGAATTAATCACGATCCATCCAAACAGCTTCTTTCCCCCCAAAAAAAGCAAACAAACTTAAACACAGCAATTACGCTGATGAGGCGCACTTCACTGACACGCAGCCACCTGACACATTTTCATTACGAGCCATTGTTTTCAGTGCAGCAGGTGTTCGCAGTGTGAAGGAGTTTTTACACCGAGAGAACATAAAAAGTACAACCCAGTTGAAAAAAATAAATAAATAATTTAAAAACAGTGGTGTGAGGAGGTGCTGCACTGTTCACAGGGAAGCGCTTTCTCTTTAAAAACTTAATTACATTATTAATACACTCAAGCTCAGACTGAATTTAGGGCGTCAACATACAATAGTACAGCAAAACCTAGAGTGCATTAATGCGACAGGACCTCAGTTTCTGATTTTTACCACTAGATTCTGAAACAATGACACAGAAACTTATGAATAAGAAAGTCTGTTTATATTCTGCCATGAAAAGTAGTTCTGATCTATTTCTGCTGCTCTCACAAATCACAGAAGCACAGTCAAGTAAGTGTAAAGTGTAAAGTGACCATTTGTCATATGTGAATACACCACAACACACAGTGTAAACAGTGTGAAATTATTTCTCTGCATTCAATCCATTTAACTTTTAACCCATTAAACCCATTAAACTCATTTAACTCATTTAACCCATTTAACCCATTCACCAAGTGAAGCAGCGGGAAGCCGGGAACACAGCGCCCGGGGAGCAGTGTGTGGGGACGGGACCCGGCTCAAGGGAACCTCAGTGGTGCCACTAGCAGTCCTGGGATTCAAACCTACAACTTTCTTATTGCAGGGGCATCTCCCTAACCACCATAACTAACCACTAGACCATCATAACGAAAACGATCTACAGATCTATCTGAGAGAAGCAGCTCCGCATTTTCCATCTGTGTGAGACGTTTAGAGGAACGTCAGCGGCTCCCGGAGATCAAAAACACAAACTGAAAGTGAAACACTGAGTGGAAATTCCAGCAGCCAAGCCGTTTCCCAACAAACCATCTCATTCTGGTGAACGTCCTTCCGAACAACAGAGGAAGCTCCTCCAGCTCACTTTCCTGGACCCCCTGGGCCAAGTTTGACGTTATGAATCTTTAACATGGCATCACTGGGACAGACTGGCACTCACAGAAAGCCTCGGAGAAAATCACTAACAGCAGTATAACCAGGCCTTTGCTGGAGATGTTTGGATAATCATGTGGAAAATAACCCGCAGAACATGTTGAAACTGGGTGGGGGTGCGGGAGGGCACGGGTTCCCATTCGCTTTACCTTTTATTTGGAGACGATGAAGCTCACTGGTTTTCACTGTTTGCTCCCTCGTCAGCTCTCAGAGTAAGGGTCCATCTACAAGTGATAAGAAGAAAAAGTCTTAATATTATTATTATTATAATTATTATTATTGCTATCTTAGTAAGTATCTGTTGATGCTTCCAGGAACATCACTGATGAAGTGATGATGTGTCCAGAAGCACCAGCAGACGCAAAGAGACAATGTCAACATTTGTAGACACTTTCAGAGCAGTTAAAATTTCATATTAGAGGGGAAATAAACATACACAGCTCAGCGTTTGCAGTATGTTGTCTTTTTGAGATATGACAGTGTTTTCCAGAAGCTGAGGCCGGCCTAGAGAGTGGTTTGAATGGTGACAGTGTTCTGGCACTGCGTGTTTACAGACTCGCGCCTTTTCTTTAACAACTGATAAGAATATAATTCATCACAGTAACGGTGGCGCATGGTCACAGCTTACAGTAGAGACACTAAATGCAGCTCTTGTATATCATTATAGCGAACAGGGGCAGGAGTTCAGCGCACGGGAACACACACACACAGACACAGACACACACACACACACACACACACAGACACACACACACACTACTGGGAGAAGGTTTTGTCCCAATAGTTGCTATTTGGACAAAACATTGTATTGCCAATTTTGTTGCTCGTTTATTCTTTAATACAGTCTGGATATAATTTCTCTCTCTCTCTCTCTCTCTCTCTCTCTCTCTCTCTCTCTCTCTCTTTTCTTCATTTTCTTTCTTTTCTGTTTCTTCGCCACTCTTTCCTTTTCTTTTCTTTCGTTGTAGCTTCTCTGTCTCACTCTTTCTTTTCTTTCTCTCTCTCTTCTTTCTCCTGACTTTTCCCAAGATCTCTATCATATTCCCTCTCTTTTTTGTTTTTCCTCCACACACTATTTCTCCCTTCCTTCTTTCTCTCTCTTCACTTTGCACACACTCCCTCTTTTTCTCTATCTCCCCCCGCTCTAATTGGTTCGGTCATTATTGTTTCTTTGTGCTGGACACATCACAGCCTGTCGGCCGCTCCATTGTACTATTGTTCTATATTCTGTGTATGTGTGTGTGTGTGTGTGTGTGTGTGTGTGTGTCAGAGGTGAACAGCGGTGGGTGTATAGAAGTGAAAAGTGAATGAATGCTGAGTAAGTAAGTAATTGAGTGTAGACGTGACTGAATGTGTGTGTGTGTGTGTGTGTGTGTTCTGGCTCTCCAGGAGCCGCACTCCCACAGGCCGCACAGCTGTTCCGTTTAACATGACAGATGAAAAGAGCCTTTAACATGAAACACACACACACACACACAGTATATCTAAAAGAACATCGTTAATCATCAGGAAGTCGGCGTAATCCTCATGAAGCAGAGCAGATTTACACTGATCCACTCTACACACACACGTGCAGTAATATGCTCATGACACACACACACACACATGAATAACAACCCAGGCTCATTTCCACAGCACAGATAAGCAATAAACACACTCAGCGTAATGGAAATGGTGCGCGTGTTCGGATACAGAAATATTATATTTGCTTAAATGCGACCGATATTTCAAAGCTATGTTTGATGGCGTGTTTCCAACAAAGCCTTGCAGCCAAGATGAGACTTATATGTGTATGTGAATATACATACATATATAGATACAGATGTATAGAGAGAGAGAAAGAGAGAGAGAGAGAGAGAGAGAGAGAGAGAGAGTGCTTGTGTGTGTGTAATAAGTTACAATAATGGAGCAAAACACTGATGAAACCCAGAGAAATCTCTCTCTCTCTCTTTCTGAATTTCTCACACCTTTCTCTCTGTTCCCCCTTCTCTTTATATCTATCGTTTTCTTCTCTCTCTCTCTCTCTCGCTCTGTTCCCCCCTCCCTTCATTTCTCTTTCTCCACAATCATCACTTTCATCTCTCGTCTCACCACCATCTTTCACACTTTCCTCGCCTGCTTTCTTCTGCCGTTTTGTTTTCTTCCCTCTGTTTCTCTCTCTCTCTCTCTGTGTTGACCTCGTTAGCCACTAGACCTCCATCTAACCTCTCACTCCAGCTTCTACTCTTTCACCCTCTATCACAGACTCTCTCTCTTTCATCCTCCTTCTCAAGAGTCTCATTCAGGTTCAGTGCACTTTTCCCCAATTCACCGCCCTCCCCTCCACTCCCTCTTTTTCTTCTCCCTGGTCCTCTTTTGCTTTTCTTGCTCTTTTTCTTCTCTCTCTCTCTCTTTCTCGCTCTCAATCTCACACCTTCCTCTCTTTCCCCCCTTCTCTTTTTCTCTATCTTTTTCTTCTCTCTCTGTTTTTCTTTCCAACTTTCTTTCCTTACTTCTCTTTTCTCTCTCCGACTCTGTTTCTCTTTCTCTACTTTTCCCGCTCCCTCCTCCTTTTTCATTTTTGGTCTTTGTTTCTTCTCCTAATCTCTAGATCTGCCCTTTCTCTCTCTCTTTCTTTCTTTTTCTTCTTCTTTTCTCTCTCTCTCTCTCTCTCTCTCTCTCTCTCTCTCTCTCTCTCCTTTACTTAAAAGTGTGAAAGTTGCAGCTCATGTCAGTGTGAATTTATGTTAGTCCTCCACCACGGACTCCCCAGAGAGAACAGGACTCTGTGTGTGTGTGTGTGTGTGTGTGTGTGTGTATGTATTTGTGTGTTTGTGTGTGCGCGCGTGTGCACAGAGGTGTAAAAAAAGATATTGCAGATAAAAATTCTTCACACCAGATAAGCGAGGCTCATGGACTCTCAAGAGTGTGAGATGGTGTGTGTGTGTGTGTTTGTGGTATAATAGATGAGGCTGTATTAAAATTTCCTGACACTCTAATTTTCCATTTAACTACAGTCATCAATAAAGGCTTTCTGCTTTCATCCCTCTCTTTCACTCTCTCTCTCCTTTAAACATACTCTTTTTCATTCTTACACACTTCCATCCATCCATCTTTTCTCTCCCCCCCCCCCGATCCCTTCCTCTCTCCTCCACTCAGCTCCCTAATCTCTCTCTGCACCCCCCATCAAACATTCCATCTCCTCCTCTTCGCTCATCCCTCGCTCTGCAACTCTTTCATTAATTCAGGCTTAATACGGTCTCATGCAAATGTTATGCAAATTTGCAACAGGCCAATTCGCTCTCATCCTGTCCGGCCCAAATCAGTCCAAATTAACACACACACACACTAACACACACACACACACACACTGCTAGCTGATGCGAAGTGAGTTGTTTTATATAGAAGGAAATTTTGACCCATCTTAGTGGGGTGGGGCTGCTGAATGAAACCAAGTCTCGACTGAAAAAGAGGGCAGTTATTGAAACCAACAATAACTCTACCAGATAATTCTACCAGATAAAGGGGCGGAGCTACTACGAAAAGCAAGCTGCTTCCCACAAGGGAGCGGGGCTCCTGGGAACAACCACATCTCTAATGAAAATGGGGCGGAGCTACTGCAAGAACTAAGCCTTTACCAAATAAGAGGCGGAACTACTGAAAGAACTGAGTCTACCAAATAAAGGAGCGGAGCTACTGAAAGCAACAAGTCTCTACCAAATAACGGGGCAAAGCTACTGAAAAGAACTAAATAACTACCAAAAAAGGTTGGAGGTACGGGAAGAAATCAGTTTGTTGTAGCAAAAATGAGGGTGGGCTTGAAAAACACACACACACACAATCTCTCTCTCTCTCTCTCTCTCTCTCTCTCTCTCTCTTCCCCCTGCACTCCAGTTCTCCTGTACTAG
>JBBJLS010000003.1:12621-32588 GCA_037577275.1 Bryconaethiops microstoma | reverse complement strand
CTGGACAGTAGTGTTAAGTTAGTGTGAAAACATTAATATTACAATAAATACAATTAACATTATTACAGTAAAGAGTGGTTTTATGGGTGGCAAAGTGTTCTCCTAACCATTTCCAGACCTCTTTCCTCATAGAAGTCCAATATTCATTTCAGCGACAATCAAATACTTGGTTTGGCTCGTTTTACTTCATTAGATTAAATTAGGTGCTGCTCACTTGTTCACTTGTGTCTATGCTGGCAGAAAGAAACCCACTGCTGATATTCAAACAATTATCATAAGTGCCTAAAACTTTTGCACAGTACTTATATATATATATATATATATATATATATATGTGTGTGTATATATATATATGTGTGTGTGTGTGTGTGTGTGTGTGTGTGTGTGTGTGTGTACTCTTGAAACATTTTAACAATACCCCATTTTGAAGAGTAAGGGTATTGTACCATTTTACACTGCTTGTTGTACTAAATGACCCCATCTCTGATTCTTCAGTGTTTCCGCACTCCAGTTCTGTAGGCCTTGATAAATGCAACAAGATTTCAGACAGCTGTGCTGGTATGCGTGTGTGTGTGTGTGTGTGTGTGTGTGTGTGTGTGTGTGTGTGTGTGTGTGTCTGTATTTCTCCAGAGCATTTTCTTGCCAAACACAAGGTTGATATAAACAGACTTAAACACACTTTTGGCCTAAATTGAGGCATGTAAGAGGATGAAGATCCAGTAAATCAGTCAAAGCACATAGCAGAGTGAGACGCGTCTGCAGTATTTCTGGCTGAAAGTTTTTAGCTCACTCCTTTGTGCATTTTTACACAGGGAAGCTCTGTCCTAGTCCTTGATGACCCATGCATTTTGCAATTTCTTTAGCTCCAACACATTGGCTCAGCACATGCAAGGCCTGATGATCAGCCAAATAAGGTGGAATAGAGGTCTGGTTACTCACTATTCTAAACAGGTCCCAAACAGTATTTACTTGTGGACGTTAAACAAAATTTTGCCCAGGCCACGTTGTATATTTTATGATCATTCACAAAGAAAATCAACATAATGTGTCACTTGACCTCGTAATGAGAACCGCCGTGTCATGATGAGCGATGCCATTCTCGGGGATGGCGTTTCCATGGCTGCTCCGGTGCTGAATGGACTTCTGCCACTTGCAGAAGCTGTCCAGAGATTTCCCTGCGTGGTGGTTTATTTCCAGAGTGGGCTGCCGATCAGAGGAAAGGACAACACAGTGAGAACATTAAGCCCAGCAGCAACACAGCAGATCATATGATCAACCAAAGATGTGAGGGAATAACTGCGTGAAAATGTTTATGACTACAAAAACAGTCATGTCTACAAAAACACCATGGAAATATAAAGCCCAGCTGCCATGATTAGGAAGTGCGTGAAGATGTTAGTAATCTTATATGGGATCTCTTTTTTGCGTGTTAGACCAAAAAACAAATGCATATAATTTCTCTAGTATTTCAGGATCTTCTAGGCCATCAGAAAAGACCTACAAAATATCAGAAAATCATGTCTGTAATTATAGCTTATATTGAACAGCACCATCTTATTTGTTGTACCTAAACACTGGGATTACACTTGTAATGCAACACATTGTATTATACAGTATACAAGCATTGTTTGAAAAATCTAAAATCAGAAAATTATCCAGTTTCCAGCGGTATCTCAGTAGAGACAAACAAGCTCTCCTATTGGTTAGGCCTTCAGGAGCGGGACTGAAGGTCATAGATTTTAGATTACCTTCCTAAATTATTATTATACGAAATCAGTCAATTATTTTCACATTTTCTGTCCTCTAGCTAGGAGTGCCCATCTTTCAATCACTAACCCTGAGAGGACTAAGACAGGAGCACTGTTACAAGCTCCAAATGTACATGAGCACTAACACTCACATACTATTAAAATCCAATAGAAAGCTAGCAGAAATGAGCATTACTATAAAGGTGGGTTTCCTTTCTTTCTTCTTGTCAAAGTCCTGAAAATATGACCCTTAATTTCCCCCTCATGCTAAATGTAGTACATCAGCTAATACACAGAGGGAGTGATGTTTGTCTCCGTAGCTCTGTCAATGTGTTTACAGCACAGTGGGTCAGTGCTATATTTTTGTTTTTGGCTCAGAGAACTGTTAATGCTGCCACATCTGCTAAGAAACAGCCTCTCTCTCTCTCTTTCTCCTTCCCTTTTTTCTCTCTGTGGGACTCTCTTACTGTCCTGTCTTTTCCTCTCCATCTATATTTTCCCCACCCTGAAACACCATCCACCCCGTCCCCCCAGGGATTGGCAGCTTTACTGGCCACAGCTTGGTCACACTCGTAACCCAGGAATGCACACACTGACATAACCCATAATCAACTCTACCCATAATGCCCTGCACTGTGGCCCTGCCTCTGGGTTTCCTTTTTTTGGGGAAGAGTCTGCAACTTTCTTTGTGTGTGTTAGTGTGTGGGGGGTAGTATACTCAGCTCGATACAGGCTTCTTATAGCTCCACCTCGACCGCAGTGCACTGATGTACAATAATAATAATAATAATATCCCTGACACAGGCCCTGATGAGCATAATGACCTCAGTGTCATCATTTGTCAGATGACATTGGGCAGAACAAATTGTGCAAACGTGTGTGTGTGTGTGTGTGTGTGTGTGTGTGTGGGAGGGTATTTTTAGCAGTATGAGATTTGGAATGGTTAATGCGTGATTATGGACAGAATTATGGCCACAGAAACCCCTGCGGTCCTGCCAGGCCCTTCTCTGCAGGGTAAGCAAGTTTGCTTAAAGGTCTGAACTCCAGCTGGCCATTCCAGAAATCCTGTGAGGGCAGAATGGCCGTTGTCTACTGTCACCACTCCAACCAGGGTGGGCAACAGATACAGAACAAGCCCACAGACACACACACACAAGTAACAGCAGTATCATTATTTCTATAATCTATGAATATGTCTGGCATTATTAAAATGTCCAACTAATAAAACCACTATGTCTTTTTTTCTGGTTCCTCTCGCTTGTCCGCTGCCTTCGTAAGCGATAATTCATGCGAGCCACTATGTAAAAATACTTACAATGAACTTGTGGCCATTTTTGTGATTGACATCCTAAACAAGCATTTTCTAATTAGTTACATTTAAGAAAAACAGGTCTGTGCAGGCGGTCCAGACGGTTATTGCTGCTCTGGCAGACAGTGAGGAGTAGGTCAGTCATAAAATTTATCTGACGATTATAAGTAATTACAAGACATAATTACAAGGATAAATACGCCAAGATGTTCGAAGCATTCCTGTAATTTGTGAGGTGGGGCCTCGGACTACTTGGTCCAGCACATCCCACAGATACTCAACCAGACAGAGATCAGAGGAATTTGGAGGCCAAGTCAATAACTGATTGTTCACTTGCTGTGCAATATATCCTACCCCTTGATAGGTGTCACTGTAATGAGACCGTAACAATGTTGTTCACTTGACCTGTCACTGGTTTTAATGTAAAGCCTAAACATGGAGAGCTGAGGCTTTTAACAGAAACGGAGACTGCATAATTTACTGATATAGAAAGATTTTAACTTTGAAAGCCTGTCTCTGAATGTTACTGCAAGAGCTTATTAGGCTAATCTTTACTGCTGACTTAAGTCATTCCGCTGTAATGTCATGTTTTGTTAATTTTATAGATCACAAACTGCATTATTGTTGTGTGTGTGTGTGTGTGTGTATGTGTATATATATATATATATATAAACACACACACACACACACACACACACATATATACATACAAGACCTCCGCTTGGATCATTCTTGCCACCCTAATATCCCAGACATATTGGATGTAGGCTCATCTCTTCAGAGAATGCAGGTCCACTGCATCCATGGCCCAATGCTGGTGGGCTCTGTATACCTTTAGCTGCTCCAGAGGATTCCAATATATTAGCAGTGGTTTTCTACAGAGATTTGAGCACAATTTAATGCCTGTGTCAGAAATGGTTGCCCCTTAAAGGGTGTGGACCAGTCAGACACATCCACAAAGCACAAAGCAGACCATATGGGATATGCATACTGTTTAACATACACATAGACTAGAACAGTACCAGCTCAGTCTGGATGTTTTAAAACTTTTCATGGACTCGTATGTACGTCACCAGGGTGGAGTGACAGGTCACAATCAACAACAAGGGCAGTCATGCAGGGTCTGTACCACACCCAGTACAGCGGGACGGCAAACAGATTGGACCTTCGGGGACTGTCTGCAGAGACTCGTTCAGGAAGGACACTTAAGCTCCATGAATTAAAAAACAAGGAGCTCCTTGACTGAGGTATAAACTCCAGTGGCTGTACTTGTGCAGCGTCTCAAAGTGCTGGAAGAAGGATCTGTCTTTACCATTCTGCCGATCCTACAGCAATACACTTGCTACACTTTTAAAAATAAAGGAAGCAATAGGCATTTTTTGGAGTGATCACTAAAGCACCAAAAGAGAACCATTTAAACTGTTTTAATTGATGGTTATTTAAAGAAACTCCTTAGATGAAAAGAGTGTCTGTGGCACTCAGCATCATCCCAAAAGACTCCAGAACAGAATTCCCTGATTTTAGCATGTAACACAGGAGCAGCGGTATTGATACATATTAGATTTTTTTAATCTAATGGTTTCTGGCCCAGTGTAAATAGAATGTGGGTAAATTACTTTACTTGAACATCATGCATGAAATGACAAAATCCAACCTGTCTCTATGTTTTGATTTTGTCATAAGAAAAGACGTTGTCAGAATTTGAAATGAACTTAAATATGACACAATTCTACATATTTAATGCTGACCCTTTGAATCTCTCACATTACATTACATTAATTTAGCAGACACTTTCATCCAAAGCAACTCACAATTTGAGGCCTTGAGCACACTTAAGTAGTCCACTGAGAATCTGAGAACCAACTTCAGCTGTATCAAGTTCTACTAGCTAGGTTACCACCAACACTGGGGGCGTGAAGGCTAGCGTGTGGTTCCTCCCAGCGAAGCAGAGAACATCTTTTCAAACTGCTATCAGAACATCATTGGACAACTTAACGCACTTGCATTAGAACGTTGAAAGCCAATGAGGTTCCATCGTCTATCCGAGCAAACCCAGTTGTGCTCCCTTAGACCTCTGACCACAGCTGGCTATAGCATCACTAGGGATCAAACTCGTCTCCTGAAGACAGGGCAAGCGCTTAGGACAGTCCACTCAGGAGCCCCAAATTATGAATTGTTAAAGTAAAGACAAAATCTCGTAGACTGGTCAGGTAAAGTAACCTCCCACCCCACTGTTAAGGACCTACAAGAAGACTTATCAACAATCCTGGAAGGTAATGTCCCATAGTAGTTAAGAAATTTCAGAAGATATTTTAAGACAATGATCCAAAACATACTTCAAAATCAACCTTCAACAAGTAAACCTTCAAGGTTTGAAATGGTCTTCACTGTATAAAGACATAATTATTATTATTGTGTAAGATCTGTAATTACATCTTGTAAATAACCTCTGAATGTTTCTGAACTTTCCTTCCGTTTCCGCAAGGAAAAATGGCCACAAAATATTAAATCAAAAGGACAAAAACTATTAGCAAGCACTGACTGAAACATATGCCTATGGTACATTTATAACGTATTTTTCCAATATGTTAAATTCAGAAAAGAAATATTCATTGTGTATTTTTAAGTTTGCTCAACTCCTTTTTACCAAGAAACTCAACAAACTGTAATCTGATGAAGGTGGCCAAATATTTGCATACTTGGTGTGTGTTTTTTTTTTTACCTGGTCCTCCATTAGCAGAATCAGTCGAGTCACCACAATGTTCACTGCATTCCCCAGGCTAGAATCCTGGAACAGTTTGGCAACCTGACCTCCAGGGAAACAAGAAAAGACCAGTCTAAAAAAAGAGCCATCTCTCGCTCTCTCTCTCTCGCTCTCTCTCTCGCTCGCGCTCTCTCTCTCGCTCTCTCTCTCTCGCTCTCTCTCTCTCGCTCTCTCTCTCTCGCTCTCTTCTCTCTCGCTCTCTTCTCTCTCGCTCTCGCTCTCTCTCTCTCTCTCTCTCGCTCTCTCTCTCTCGCTCTCTCTCTCTCGCTCTCTCTCTCGTTCTCTCTCGCTCTCTCGCTCTCTCGCTCGCTCTCTCTCTTAACTCCTGAAGTGTACACTGAAGTTTCACTGTAAACTGATGACACTGGTGACACTGATGTAAATGACACTTCGAGCACATTACATTCTGTTGTAAAAACTGCAGCCTTGTAGCATAATTCATTTAAGCTCTTTGTCTAACACGTTTCACATTTTTTCATTCTCTAGCACACTTTTGAGGCCTTCATGAACTGAACTAAGTTTCGTTGAACAGTGAAACCATTAAACTCTCCATTGTGGTTAAAAACGTTGACATTGCTGAAAACCAATCTACCAAACCTGCAGCAATGTCTCAATAACAGTTGAGCTTTTTCCTTTGAACTAAGACTGCAGCTCCTCCTCCATTCCAACTGCATTTCAAAAAACATTCTCTAGACTCTGTCCTGTATGAAGAAATGTGCTGTATTGATCAACACATTACAAACGTGCGAATGAATCTGAACAGCAAAGTACAATAAAACGTACAGGGGCATCAAAAGGTGCTAGTTTCATAAAGTGTACGTGAAACGGGATTAAGCTGCTGCTAATTATGAAATGAGTACTGTTCTATAGTACTATATATTATAACACAAGGTCAGTCCTTTGTAGGAAAAGGACAATTTGTCTACCACACCTCTTCAGCTAGAGATGACAAATGAGCTCCAAGCTTATTCCCTTTAGACAGCACTGAACTTATCCTGACCCTATGAACTCATGAACTCATTACTAACATATGCTCTGACTACTGCGTTACCACCATCCTAGAGTTTCTCAGGCCTCTGGGGGACAGTACAAGGTCTGTTTGTTTAGAGGGCATCTGTGTTAACATGCTTTAATCTCTACTTAATGAGGGAACTGGCAGGTCTCAAAGCCTCTTTACTGCCAGCTTCCCATTGTATTTGGTTTGGTTCGTTCCACCTTTTTATTGGAGACATGGAGTCACATCCTTTTGAGAGATATTGCTCACGAGAGATTTCTTGCTAGGTTATAGGAGTCAAGTAGCAAAATAGGTCATGAAACGCTTTCTATGAAAAAACACCCAGTGTACTCATTTTCTTCACAAAATAAAGACATGGGACAGGAAACCAGGAGATTTGAAACTTACAATATTCATAACGGCCAGAATGTACTGCTCGATGTCTCGCCGGCCGTGGTATCCCACCATCATCTTATCTGCCACCACAAGGGTTTCCACGTAGCGCTCGCGGCCAGCCGAGCGCTTCAGAGGCAGCTGAGCGCGGCCCATCTGGTTGGGGGAGGGTTTGATGGTTCGCTGCCACCAATTGAAGCTTTTACTTGGCTTTTCATCTGAAACAGCCAGAGAGTACTAAGACCTCAAGCCTGCAGAGAACATCAACTTTTGGAGAATTCTAAAGACGGCATTGCTACAGATCTGGTACTGAGCTCATAAAAGGAGAAAATCCTGGAGTGGAATTCAGAGATAAAATACGAACAAACGACAGATGTTGAGTGACTGGCAGGCCAACAACTCCACAAAACCTCAGAATATGTTTAATTCCAGCTTACTTTATACCAGTCCCTCTATTCTGAGCTCTCACATTTGAAACTTTATTCTCGTCTCATGTAACTTGAGTCAGAATATAGTCTGTACTGCTAAACAAGATGACATTAATATCAGTTAAACCACACACCAAGGCTGTACTTGGCTGTTCTGAGGATGAAAGGCACCCAGTCCTGTCTGAACTTTCTCAGATCCGATTGGGTTGCACATAACATAAACATAGTTCAGGTCTCCCTGAAAGTTTGTAATATTTATTAGACTGTAGGTTATTCTGAAAACAGGTCAAGCTACAGGACTTTTTATTTGGTAACTGAATGGACATCCTCATCAAATATATTCTCATTACATGTTGTTGATGGAACCGATATTTTCAGTGATATCGTGTCAGTTTCTACAAAATAACTCCTAGCTTACATTAAAAACATGGTTTTGAAAGCAGAAATTTTACTGTAAAATTAAAATTTTTTGACGCTTGAGAAATGTGACTAAAATTTTAAATAATACAATTATCTCCTTGTGGTTTTTAACAAATCACTTTTTCAGGGAGAGCAAGCATGTGACAGGGTGGATAAAGGCATGATTTTTTTTAAACAACTAAACAAATCTGAGAACAATGAAATGTCAAGTTATTACAATATCTCTTATTTGAAATAGCATTAAAGGTTATCGCTCTCAATTATGAAGGTTAGTCAAAGAGCAAGTGTCTGACAGAGGCAATAACCCTATTATCACAGCAGTTTCAGCAACATGCACCAAATGCCCCATATTATAACGAAAAGTGCAAAACAAAATCAACAATTAGTTACATTGTAAAATATCATGATAATTACTACACTAATATATGTTTATTTTTATATGTAACACTTACATATTTACAAACTGAACTGTAATACTTTTATGAAATGTGAATGAATGTACTAAGAACACCCACCAGCATCCTATACTCATAATGACCCAGGACCAGTCACTTGACTCTCTTCAGCAGATTTGAGCTTTTAACTAAATGTCAGTGGAGTGTGAACTATCCAGAGTCAAACATGTTCTATGGTGTGTGCAGATGCTAGCCTGATTGCAGTTATTTTTCACAGGTATCTAATTTTCCTTATTTATCAGAAGACAAATAAAGAAATATATTTACTTAGTGGCCACTCAGCCATACAGTCAGAAAGAGGGCAGGGTATTCTTTTGGTAATACGGTCAGGAAGGTGGGGAGTATTTGTACGTATTTTTCCTACTGGACCAAATTAAACGTGATCAAGCGCATCATTTAAATGATTGGACTCATCGGGTATAAGGATAAGAAGCACTCTTACCTATGACTCCACAGGACTGGTCCATGTACAGGTGTCGTAAGGACGATCTTTTGTACACCACATGGGGGCGCCCTTCGTGTCCATCCACACTTGTACGGTTTTCAGCAGAAACCAAGGGCTCAATGAGGTACTCCTCGCCGCCAGCCACAATCACGCCCTGCTAAAGGAGGCAACAGATCGATGCTACATCAGATTCCACATTAGTGTGCCACATCTGACAGTGATGCGTTGTCACGGTCATAAAAAAACAAACAAAAAACAAGTTGTATCTCTGAAAGGATAAGTCTACAGCAAAAGGAAAAAAGCATTCCTATCCTCAGTAATGTAACTTAAACCCCTTGCATTGCTTGATCGATCATTACATGTTCACATAATACAAAGGGCAGTTGAGTCAATGAGGTCTTCTTATTGTGCTTGAAAGTGATTTCAGCTAGCACACCAATTAATGACTCAACCAGCAGTTTCTTCTCTAGTCTTCTACAGTGATTCCATTTTCCACGGTGGATCCATTACAACAAAAGACAAGATAATGATATCAGTAGCTTCGCCGGACGTTCAGCAATACAAACAGGATTTTATACTCCCCCTGGAGGTCAGTAGAGGTCATGCGGCCCCCGCAAGTGGACTGGCCAGATGTCCTGGAAGAGTAATAGGGTCTGCATGGTCAAGTCCCAGCCGTACACAACACCACTCCTGTTTTTCTGTACTGGGACTTTATAGAGATGAAACACTTCTGCACTTCCTCCCCAAGGCCTGCAGGCCACGGAGTTCAACGCACGTGTTGCTTTGCTCTCTCCTTCTGTCAGAAGTGTGCTTTCAAATTGCACGTAATCCTGTAATGAATTTAGTGATGCCCTCATGGACACACAGCTCATTCCCAACTGAATTATGCTATGCTACTCTGACCACCAGTAATTATCCTGGGCGCTTCTTAACGCCTTCCTGAACATGTTTATTCCTCCACTGTATTCACTGCAACTGCCCACATACTAACGAACTACAAATCTATCAGGCCTGATTCAGGTATTATTCTCCAGGGAATTAAGTATTGCGATATTTAAACGATAAAATAACTCATTTAAAATATTAGCATATGTGATGGCTGCGCATTACCATATGATCCACCAAAGGCTCCACCAAATTAACTCCTATGAAGCTGTGTCAAATATGGCTGGGTTCCAAATACATAAATGTCTTCTCCCTGGTTAACGAGCACATTTCAGTGAACGACTTCACATTATACTGTACATACTTCTCATACTACGCTCAGAACTTTTAATTAGGACCTGCACTTTACTGTAACTCTACTGTCCAGTACAGGCACTCTCAAGGCCTGTCACTGACTAGCCATAATTTTACTCCTATCCATTGTGGTTTCTTTGCCGCTAACTGTCCTGTGCAATAAAAATATGTTTACAGTGCAACATCATATGCTCCCGTGCAGTAATAATATACGTATATATGGTGCAGGGGACGAAACGAACGCTTTTGAAAAGTGGCGGGGACACTATAATGGTTTCGACACCCATGACTGTTACACTGCTATATTTCTATTTATTGTATTGTTTCTGTCACTCTTTGCACTTTACTCAATGGTGCTAACTGCCTCCTGTACAATAATCATACTTGCGCAATTCTCATCATTATGTAAGGTTTACGTAGTGTCCACACTAGCTGTATGTCATAACTTGCCCTGTCTTGACTGGTAAATGTTGTTTGTTGCTATATGTTGCACTGTGGTCCATGGAGAAACATTGTTTCATCTCACTACTTATGTGTACACAGCTGATGACAATAAAGTAACCTTGAACCTTGAAATATCTCTCTTTTAGTCCATTTATCCAATAGTATGAAGGTCTAAAAGGGGAAGTGAACGAGCCTAAATGAGCAGGCATTAGTTTTGGCTCTGTAACTTCTTGTTTACGCAGGTGCATTACTGGCCTGGGCCGGTAATGAGCATGCCCACAGAACTCTGCTTGAAACCAAATCCATCATTAGGATCCAAAACACCTGTTTCTGGAATGGGGCGATAAACCAGCTAGCACTGGTTTAAAAGAAAGAAGGAAAAGAACATTATATCATCCTGCGGCACTGACAGCCAGAGTCACAACCAGGAATGGTCAGTAATTAATACCACATTGCGCACTAAGTTAAGGGCTATTATAAAACAGAGAAGAATAAGCTTCTTGTGTTGTCAGTCGGATGAAGTTGTACTGCTGCTAATCGTGGGTGACATCTTAACAATGAGCTTTTCCAAACCATTTGTCAAAAAAGGTTGGTTCGAGGCTAGTGTTCGCCAAATTTGGTCCTGGAATGCCCAGGCAATGCACAATTTAGTGTTGTCCTGATTCAGCTTGTGAAGGTTATTGTATACCAGATGCATCCCACTAAGTTACGCAACATCCAAAGACTGGACATGACTACAGCTACCAAGTGGCACCATTGTATAAGCACTGGCCCTTTCGTCTGAAGAGTGCAAGTTCAATCCCTGATGATGTCACAGCAATTCAAAAGAGTAAACCTATCTAGGCGGAGGACTTGCACTTGACTTAATTGGTGAAAAAATAGAAAGGAAGGGACAGGACTATATTGGAGGTTCTCCCAGGACTGTACAGGTTCTTTTAGCTCCACAGCCCTCCATTAAGTAACTTTGCTATTAATATGTTAAATTAGACAGAATTTAAGGGTTGGTAACAAAGCTTAAAATTCACATGAGAAAGTGTAATAAAGCAGTCTGATATACACAGGAAAGCTTATGGTCTGTCTCCTCCGCTAACATTACTAGTCTTGAACTTTCTTCACCTCTGTGAGGAGTTAATTATTTTAAACCTAATGTAATAAATTCACCAAATTATGCTGAACGTTTTATGCCCTTGAATCTACATAAGTAGGTTAGTAATGTCCGTACTATCTGGTATGCAGTGCTTTGTGGAATGGGACATATTCTGTGTGTAGTGGCCTTAAGGCATGTAGAATAGGGTAAAGTTGTCAAGCTTTGCAGTGGTATGATGCCCTGCAACCAAGCAACATTACAGGTTTAGTGTTTCTTCTGCTCTATCACACCTGTTTCAATGCATCAGCTAAGTACCAATGAGCAAGTACTTCATGGGCTGTGATGTTTGTTGCAGTGCAGGATAATCTCCCACCATTTAGGAAGGTCATGAGAAAACAATTTGTGGTTTGCACGGTAACCTCAAAAGAAAATTTGAATATCCTCAAGACTTCCTTCACTTTGAGCCTAAAGACAAACAGATCAGTGACATTTCTACTGAACAATGCGGAATTAAAGTGATAATTTGGCAAAAAGTCATTTGGGAAATGATATTCAAACAGTTTCCATTAGACTTCAAACATCATCAATCATCCAACACGTATGGGTTTAAAACTACAGAGCTAAAAAGTAATGGGAAATAATGAGCTCCCGCCAATCACAGTGAAGCAAACTACATGCCTAAATCATCACATTCTTTCCTCAAACTGCATTGGTTTGATAAGTGGTAAGAAAATCAGATTTGATTTTTAAATCTGACTTGAGTGTTCAAATTTCAAGAATCCAAACGCAATTTACATGTTCAGGCTGTAGTCACATGTGTTTGCATATCCTTATTAGTTGCCATAATAACAATGGGTGCATCAGTGTCTCAACTACAGATACCTCAAGTAGATTTGACAATGTAGTTTCAGATACTGTATCTGTTACCCAACACAAGCCTAACAGTTTCAAGACAATTTTTTGGCCAATTTAATCATGCTAGATGCTGGCTTGGATTTTTTTTTTTTTACTCTGTGATTTTTTTTATGTAGAAAATTTGACGTAGCTTCACGTACGCTCTCTCTCTCCTTCACTATCATGAACAGGTGTCTCTGTGTTGCGCTACTGCATTGCAGTTGGAATAACTCCAGGGTTTGTGGAGAGAACGAATCTGCCTTGGGTTGGCAGAAAGCCTTCAACGGATCTTTCTCTGGGTTTAAGTTTGCCTGAGGTGTGTTAAGCATTTCTGTTCTACATTTCTGCGAGTAGCAGCAGTGGCAAGAGAAACTTCAGCCCAGTTAGAACAGCTGTTCTTGGCCTGCAATATGCTGACGTAAAAATATACTGCAAAAAAAAATACTGATATCCTGAATTCGCTGAAAATAAAAGTTGAGTGTATTGCAGATGCGTTAAAAACCAATTTATCCCAATTTTTCAGTCGCTTTTCAGTCCAGACGGTTCAGGGTATGCCCCTATGACCGGAAGGTCATGGGTTTGAATCTCAGGACTGCCAGTGGCATCACTGAGGTAACTTTGGGCAAGGTACTGTGTCCACATGCTGCTCCCCGGGTGCCACTGTCGACAGCCCACTGCTTCACTCAGGTGAAGGGGTTAAATGCAGAGGACTCGAGCAATTTCCCCCCCCCGATCAATAGAGCATATAAAATAAAAATAAACACAAATGCTTAGTTCCTATGCCCCCCACCCCCAACAAATGAAACCCTACTTCCTGTATTGCATACGACCACAGGGTTATCTGTAAAACTACTGCTAGAAATCCTGCTGTGTGTAAATATGGATTTGGAAACTCTTGAAGTTGTGTACAGGACAAAGCTTACCAGGCCATTACAGTTACTGAGGGCCACCGCGCTGGACTGAGGCTGGTGCTGTAGGTGACCCACATAGTGGCAGCCGGGCAAGTATGGATGACTCCAGGCCAGCTGCCCCCTCCTCCAGTACTCCACACGGAACTGGCGCGAGAGCAGTCCACTGTGGAGTGTCAGGTTCAGGAACAAGGTGGCACTGGGCGTGGACAGGTGGTAATACAGCTGTGGCTCAGACGTCTCCGCCCCAGTCTCTGCACTTCTCCGCTGCCGTTCATGCCGGTCCGAGTGCTCCTCTTCATCCAGCACCTCCCCCTGAGGGCCCACACGGACAGGGACGGCAATCTCATAGTGACCCAGGCTGGACAAGAAAGCAGCTAGAGACAAACAGGAAAGGGGCAGAGATGAGTGAGGTCAAAGCACAGGGAATGGCCAAGACCAAGATACAGGTTTTTCAAGCTGACAGGAGAAACTGTTCTCAGCAGTATATGTGGGTCATAATTAATCCCATTTACTCAGCTACTTAACTGAGACGCTGCTGGATTTATTTCATAATACTACTATATTAATACGCCTTCAGTATGTAACAGTGAGTGAAGAGAGGAATGTTGCTTGTTCCATTCAATCTCAAAAGTACAAACAGTTCATAGTAAGCGGCTGACAGAAAAGGATAACAGAGACAGTGCAGATACAAAGTACATACAGTATTCGGGGTCAAACTGGGACAAACTTCAACATGGAGGTGAGACAAAAAACATTTTGCTCCAAGGTAGAGCAAAAGTCAAAAACCATCGACAGGAAGGTCAGAGGCAAGGCAAGAGGCATCAAAATAAGTCAAGATTGACAAAACATACAAAAGGGAATATGGCAAACTACTCAGTACGTTAGAGGAGGTCATACTTCTCAAAGTGTTTTACCAAGCTCAGTCCTTAAATAGTGCTAGGGACAGTTCTCAGGAACTAGCTCCCCCAATGGTGAGGAGAGTGAACAGTACTGTACGTAACAGAATATTAGAAAAGGAACGAGAGTGCCACCTTAGCCATTTACAGTTCTGTTTGGGAGCTTTTTATCTCCAAATTGATTTGAAAAAGAGCATAGTAGAGCCTAAACAACTTTAATGCATGTGCTGATAGATGCTCGTTGTACTAAGACGTTTCACCGCAACCATACTTGGAGTTTCTGGGTGCACCCTGATGCCTAATTTTGAGCTTGAAAATAAGAGTTTTTAACCCTAATTTTCTTATGAAACTGTTACACCCTCAGTACTTCGCCATGATTACTCACCACTAAGGAGATGATGAAATAGACTCTTGGAGTCGCCCACTCTTACTGTGTCATTGGAGAGCAGCAGAGTTCACAGTGCAACCCAAAAGCTAATGGTCCAGAGGCCCAAGAGCTGCCCGTTTCCATGGAAACCCTGACATCTTATACTTCCTGCCCTCTGCAGTGGAGCCGAAGATTTATTATCCCAACAGTGCACGCTAAACACTGCACTCAGGGGGAGAGGTCGACACACACATCTCCAACAGACTGTTTCCCTTAATGCTTTTAGATGCTCTGTGCTGCAGAGAGAGCAGACCAGTGGCTCCGGAGTGAAATGAAGATTTCAGCTGCTGTTTACCCGCCAAAGCCAGTTTAAACAAGCTTCAAGCAGAACTACAAGACAATCTTGTCCTCATTCGGTTCCATAGCAGTGTGAACTTTAGTCTCAACCTACAAGGTTTTGTTAAAATTACATGCAGAGAAATCAACAAGCTTTTTTTTTGCATCCACAGTACTGGAAAGACTCAACCACATATGTATTTGTGAGACAAAGTTTAATTTTTATTTAAGACACTTAAGTAGCCCACTATTGAGTTTTAAATAAAGAGCCAAAAAGAACAGATGACATTAGATCAGTTTCATGTTAAGCAGATTGTAAGGGATCATGGTTTGGCTTGTGTTGAAAAGGAGTCCACAGCAGAAATCCACTAAGATGAGGCCATCCAATCAGTCTGTGTGATCAGTAAGAGCGCAGCTGCCTCGAGGTTCAGCATGTGCTTTCACCGGGCTGTCAACACCTCGGAGAGGCCGCATGGAAGAGGACAGCACGCAGAGAGGCCTAGCTGACCTAATGCTCCATCTCGTAAGGTTCTTCACTAATTCAGTTGGAGCATCATGTGAGGTCTAAAGAGCGATTGTCAGCATGAAGTCTGTTCCCAAATGTACGTTTACTCATCACTTACCCTTCTTCTCTCTCATCTGTTACTTCAAAACATCAAGAAACAAACGGTAAGGTCAGTCTCAATGATCCGAAAAATTAAATTTTCACAATTTTATACATGGGCACCAATGCACACAAAGTTCAGGTTTTAGGGTGGCTGCTTCTTCTATTTTTAGCACAGGTTTGTCATTTGTAGACATAATAATACAATCATACAGTGACAGATGCCACATAAACAAGTGCATTTGATCTGAGGTAAACACGTGACGATTAAAGCCTGGGGTCTGCAGCATGTTAAATGGGCGTTGTTCACACTGCAGAGCTCATCAGATTGTTCAAATTTCAAGAATCCAGATTCAATTTACATGGTCAGACTGTAGTCACATGTGTTTGCATATCCTTATTAGTTGCCATAATAAATGGATGTATCAGTGTCTCAACTTTAGATACTCAAAACTACATAACCAAATAACCAAAATCTTGGTTAAAAGCATAAACTCTGCATCTATGATATACATGCAGCCATTTCTAATCACACAGTCTGAAACAGCTACGTTTACTGGACAAAAGTATGTGGACACCTGACCATCATGCCTATGTGAGCTTATTGGACATAAAACCATGGGCATTCATATAGAGTTTCAACTCTTCTGGGAAGGCTTTCCTCACAATTTTGGAGCGTATCTGTGGGAATTTGAGCCCTTTCAGTCAAAAGAGCATTTGTGAAGTCAAGAAGGTCTGCCTCACAATTAAGGTTTCAGGTGTTCAGTTGGGTTGAGGTGAGGGCTCTGTGCAGGTCACTGGAGTTCCTCCACACCAAACCATGTACTTATGAACCTTGCTTTGTACACAGCAACAGGAAAAACAGGAAAGTTCCTGTTAGAACAGGAAAGTACCTTCTCCAAACAGCTGTCATAACGTTGCCATATAATTGTCTGAAAAGTCTTCGTATGCTGTTACTTTTCATGGCAATTAAGGAGCCTAGCCCAAATCCTAAAACAACACTCGCAATTTTGTCCATCAGACTGGCAGACAGTGAAGAAAATCACCAAACAGGCCTTGGCTCATTGACAAAATCTGGAGAGAAGATAAAGCAACTTAGATTTTAATTAACTTAAATACTGAACAGTGTATTCTGTGAGCAAATAATGTTTTTTATTGTACGGTCCAGCACTTTTACAGTGTTGTGCAAGAAGTCTAAGGAATCTGAGAAAGCTATTTAACAGGGCAGAGTTTATTTGTTCACAAAACACTAATAAAAAAACAATACACTGTGACTTTATGTTTCCAAAGCTCTCCTTGAGAAACCCTGTTATTTATTTAGTTATCATCAGTTCAGCTAATCAGTTCTTGAAAAGATGCAGTGGCTTTTCAGAGGAAGTAATCACTTGCTTGGTTGCTTGGCGTGACGGGCAGAGACCTCGCTAGCGGGTGGAAGTGGCCACGACTAAATTTAGAAGACTTGAAAAGATTAGTGTCCACTTCAGCATTGAAAAAGGAGCCATATTTAGGCCAAAATTAATGTATGCCATTTCAGCCCTGTAATGTAATGGTAGCCTTATTTAGCACAGAGCCACAACCTACTGACCTACTACAGAAAAATAAACTGGAATAAACTGTATAAATCATACAACATCCCCTCAGGTAAAAGTGACATGCTTCGCCTTCAGACCACCACAGCAAAGGCCCAGCACTGTCCTAACTAAACACTGAAGCACAATAGACGGAATGGCCACTCCCTGCTCTAACACGTCCAGGGGAACCCTTTGATCTTCCCTTTAATCTTCGTGGAGAGGCCTAGGGGAGATCCGGGATGCCCCCGTTCCTTCCTCATAAACTCAGTGTTCTTAAACGGAGCCCCATAAAACACTATACTGCTCACCTTTATTTCAAACAAACCCACATTAGGAGCAGTCTAAGAGCAAGGTTTACGTTAGAGGGCCTGAGAGTAAAATAGCCCTTAATTAGATGTGAAGGGAAATAAAGGAGGGAAATTAGATTTAGCTACTCTTTTCTCAGAGGAAGGAGCACTAATGTAGGCCCCTGCTCACTCCTTTTTTTTTTACAGTATACTTTTTTACAGTATTCGTTATAGTGTGAAAGGTAAACCGAAGATCAGCAGTTTTGCTCTGTGAGAAGTCTGATAAGTATGAAGACAGTAAACATTCACACAGATGTAATGTCCAGGTGATTCAACTCAGTGGTTAGTTACATGGTCTACTATGTGTGTGTGTGTGTGTGTGAGGAAATCAGGGGCCTTCAGCCTAATGAGTGAGGGATTACTGGGCATCCAAATTCAGTGGAATCTATTGTCATGTGTGGGGTCTCTTGTTTTTTAACATTGGTTAGAATACTGTATCAGGGGTTGAGCAGAAAAGTTGCACAACCCCATGACACTAATTATGCCTTACAGTTAATGATCTTACAGTAACTGATCTGGCATCAGTTTTTGCCATTCATACCAAAACGTACGCGGCCATATGGAGAGGTGGACCTGTTCCTAAGTCTGTTACTCTGGAACGCTCGAGGAGTCTGAGCCACTGTTTGTGGAGAGACAGACCTACGGGAAAGAGTCATTCGTCTGTCTGTCTGCCTGTCTGCCCGTCTGTCTTGTCTGACTGTAGGTCTCTCTCTATCTCTCATTCTGTCTCTCCCAGATGTGCAACAGCTGTATCCAGTCATGGCCAGGCCCAGACTGGTGGAAGAGAATGCGTTCCTGCATGCTAGGCTGAGAAGTTAGTCTTTTTTGAACAGGCGCCACAGTAACCACAGGGCCCCTGTCCACATCTCCAAACCGAGCCTATTCATAACTCCTCGCAATTCTGTCTCTGTTTCAGCCGTCGCCTGGAGAACAATCGCACGCTTTAGTTATTAGACTGCAATGCATCTGTCTGTGTCTTAGGTTATACACACACATAGCAATGTTTTAATAACTGCCTGTATCTCTGCACACGTAAGTACATGACATAAGCCTGGTGGCATTATGTTAACCTTATTATTTAGCTATTTAAAGGACAAGGATGGAAGAAAAAACACAACTCCAGTGCCAAGTGTGGCATGTCTGCATATTTGTCCGCATGCTTGTTTAAATAAGCATGAGCCAAATTCATGTCTGACTGCTTTCCTTTTATGTAACCTTCTGAATAAATGACAGAAACACACAGACTATAGTGTGAAAATGTTACAGAAAAATCTTTCTCTAGGGTCAAATTTAGACAAATAAGACAAATGTGACCAGTCACCATGAACTACACAAAACCTGCAATTAATTATAATTAGCTGCACAAAACAATGTGATTAGATGTAATTAGCCACACAGACCTGTGCAATTAATCACAATTAACTACTGCAATTGTTTGCAGAGTTAATGTTAACAGAAAAAATTTAATTAAAAAAATAAAACACATTTCACGCTTTATTTTCATTCCAGCTATGCATTAAATGTGCAGAAATATACACAACTATGGATGAAACAAAAATCAATCAATCAATAAACTAATACCAACATTAAAAGTGAATATATGTGACACGATGTGGGCAGAATGATTAAAAATAATGCAAATTTCACAGGAGAAGGAAAAACAAGGCAACTTTCAAGGTAAGTAAATGTAACAAGATGACAAGATGTTACATTATAATGATGTAAAAAGTCCAGAATATTTTGAGTAATAAATATCCTATATATATTATTACTTTTAATGTTAATATATATTTATTGCCACATATTAACTTTATGTACATAACTCACTTTGTCACAAACAAAAATGTGTGTGTGTGTGTGTGTGTGTGTGTGTGTGTGTGTGTGTGTGCTTAAGAAAGAGATGGCTATAGCCATGATCACCTTGGCCGTCCCGAGCTGAGGTACTCTCTCCAACTACAGCAGAGACCATGGCGATGACCCCAACACAGGCCAAGGTCCTCCACACAGTTTCCATGGTAACTACAGCTAGCTTCAGTGCGGTGCCCAGCCCTCTGTCCCACCATGTCTTCTGCCTGGGACGTCCCCCCACTCACCAGAGTGACGCACAGAATTCTGGGGCCATGACAGGAGCTCTATGTTTGTTTGTGTGTGTGTGTGTGTGTGTGCGTGTGTGTGTTTGTGTGTGAATGTGTGTTTGTGTGTGAGTGTATGTGTGTGTGTGTGTGTGTGTGTCTGAGTGTGTGAGTGTGAGTGTGAGTGTGAGTGTGAGTGTGAGTGTGAGTGTGAGTGTGTGTGTGTGTGTGTGTGTGTGTGTG
>JBBJLS010000003.1:0-12521 GCA_037577275.1 Bryconaethiops microstoma | reverse complement strand
GAAACACGGTTAGTCACAAAGGTGCTCTTTGAAGAGGTGGGTCTTCAGGCGACGCTTGAAGACAGCGAGGGACTCCGTGGATCTAATAGGAAGAGAGAGTTCGTTCCACCGCTGGGGGGCCACGACTGAAAAGAGTCTCGACGCATGTCTCCCTCTTCTTTCGAGCAGCGGGGGCTCAAGACGAGCCGTGCTTGAAGCCCTGAGAGGACAAGAAGTGATACGTTATTTGATTAAAGCTGTGATGTAAGGGGGTGCAAGTCCGTTCTTGGCCTTGAACGCAAGTGTTAAGGCCTTGAACTTCAATGCGAGCAGCCACTGGAAGCCAGTGAAGGCTCCTTAATAGAGGTGTGGCAGTTAATTTTGTCTGAACTTTTACTCTTGCTGTATAAGTAATTTTATTTAGCTACTTTAACCGTTCCAGGTAACTGTGTGAGGATTAAGTCCCCACACACTAGCACGTTCACCAGAATGTAATTTTTGATCGCTATTTTTAGAATGGTGACTTTGTAAAGTTGTGTTTATTTTTACACTCTCGGCTCATGCGTTTAAATAAGGCAGCTTGATTTACTTGAATAATTCCTGTTGTACTTCTTATTTTTAGTATTATTATTCATATTCATATTATCTAGTGTTTGGATGCTGAAGCCTTGCTGGTTACACAAAGGTACACTGGTGAATAAATGATCACTGTCAGAACAAAGCATTAGAGAAAACTACAGGTCTACAGTAACGTAAAAGCAGGTTTGCCCCGTCTCGTTTCAGTGTAGGTCAGTACTGTGTGGTAGGCCCAGCCGGTGGTTAGTCTTTGCTCTCACTTTTCTCAGCTGCTCCCCACTCACTCTGTCCTTGAGATGCAGGGTCTCTTTGCTGTGGCCTACTGTGGCTTAGAGACGCAGGGTGTGTATGTGTGTGTTTGAGGGTCTTCCACTGTGCAGGTGTCCTCTCTGGGACTGTGGGCACGGTGTGTGACTGCGTCCAGGAAGCTGCGGTGTAAGCCTCATTTGAACAAAGTGATGACGGGGGAATACCTGTTCTACATGTGCGTCCAGGATCGAAACAAACTCAGCATGGACAGGAGGGTTCTTACATTTAATCATATTTACAAAGTTATCTCACATGCAGTCAGTCAGTCGAGACATGTTTGCTGCTCTAAAGCTATGAGGCTTCAGACACCAAACCAAACCTCTTGTCTGACCAACACCATTTTGGTTAAAGAGAGAAATTGTGTATCTTAAATGTTCTGGTTGAACAATTGCTTTAAGGCTTAAGGTTTATTCCATCATTGTGCCAGGACTGTTTACTGGAGAGGAAACAGACACTCATCTTTTGTGACCTATTAACCACCCACACGCTGGAAAAAACTAAACTGAAGCAGACTGAAAAAGGAAAAAGTTGTTAAACGGGGAAAGCTCGACAAGAGGTAATAGCCCTTGCTTAACTTGCCAAACATTTTTATGCTGTAATCTGAGAACCAACATGATTTGAATCCTAATTTCACTTTTACGTGGTTGTGTACGTACTGTGTGGTTGATCTTTTTTAGAACTTTTGCCATGTTGCCTTGTATGTTGTGTTTATCACTTCAGGTATCATGTACCTCAAACTGTGCTGTAATTTCATCATATTCTGTGGCATGTGGTTTCAGTTTTACTTGGGCCTTCTTGTCAACATGTAATTCTAATTTGTTAATTTGATTCGATAGTGTCTAATGCACAGATTCCAACTGCATCTATTGGATTAATTCATAACTGCAGAAACATTTTATAGTAGATATGAAAGATACTCTTAGTGGTTTGTAGCAGATATGGAATAATACATAGCAGAAGTGAACATAGTAGATACACAATAATTTCTGAATACCTCATAGTAGATACTAGAGCTGACTAGTATCAAAAATCATAATCACAATAATTTTGTTCAGTATTAAGATCACGATTATTTAACATGACTGTTCCCTGACTTTGAAAATGAGTAAATAATTGATTGAACTTTTTATAAAAAATGTTTTTTAGCAGTAGATTATCTTGAACTTTAAATATAAGTCAGCTGTAAAACAAAATAAATAAGACTATGATTATATGTGGTATATACTATGATTATATGTGGTATATACTATGGTTATATCTGGTATATACTATGGTTATATGTGGTATATTGTGTATATTGCGATGCAGGTGATGTAACGTAGTAGGCATTGGTGTAGTGATGTGAAATACGAGTGTCTGCACAGGATGTTTGATCTTGAAAACAGTGATTTCTGAATAATTAGTAGTGGATACTGAACAATCTACTGTAGTTATAGAATAAATCACAGTAGTTACTGGGTAATCAATAATATAGAGTGAATAGTAAGTCATAAAACAAATATTTAAATATAATACACCTGTAGTTTAAGGGTTCTGAAAATGGCATGTGTCCTTTGGGCCTGTGTTTGGGACAAAAGCATGTGTGTGTGTGTTGCTGAAGCTCAGGAACATTCGTGAAGCCGCAGCACCTGCTGCAGATGGTATATGCTAAGATGATAGGGGGAGGGGAAGGATGTGTGTTTGTGTGTGTGTGTGTGTGTGTGTGTGTGTGTGTGTGTGTGTGTGTGTGTAAGCTTCCTGTCACGGCTGTGTCGCCTACAGGGAGACTGTCATCTCAGATCAGAGTTGAAGAGAAACTTCCAGGCGCCACTGACACCTTCACAAAGTGATAGTCAGCAACACTCAAACGCTGAGCTGCAACCGCACCAACCTCCACACAGCGCTCTGTGCTGACGACAAATGGCGGTGCCAGCTTTCAGTGATCTGATGGCAGCCATAAAAGAAGAAGAAAAATCACTCGTTTGTGTGTATGATGAGTGTGATAATGAGTCACACAGATAGAGGTTTTATTTACATCTTTACAATAATTCATAATTCAAATAGTTTCAATATATTTACCTTTAATAAATTTACTTGTTTTGGAAATAATTCATATATATATATATATATATATATATTCATTCATACATATTTGTGAATGTGTTTGTGTGTGTATATATATATCCATACACTTTTGGAACAATAACTCATATCTTCAGGGCAAAAAGAAATGAAGCATTCAGAATATATATATATATATATCAGATGGAATGCATAAATTATGCTTTAAATTACAAGATCTTTTAACTCATGTCCAAAACAGCAGACAAAAATGAAATGAGTATCTGCACGATTTGCAAGAACAATGTTATCCACTGAAATATGAACATCTTTCTATATTTGTAATGAAAATCGAGATTTTAGATTGTGAAATTAAATGGTTATTACATTATGAAAACCTAACACAAGATTCAGACAAGATTCTACATAATAGATTATTGAAATCTCTATGTTTTATTGTTAAAGCAATAAAACACTGTGCACTGTTAATAAAAAAAAAAAGTTTTTTTCATGGCATTTTTGTGCAAAATCTGGGATAAAAACAAATATGAGGAATATATTGGAAAGTCCTTCTGCAAATTCCTTCCTGAGTAAGATCAGGAATTAACATAAAATTTCATGATTGCAGGTATTCTAGAAGCTGAGGCTGTTCTTGAAATAGGTTCTCAATGTTGGTTATTTTGTGGAAATAAAGTTTAAAAGTTTAAGAAAATGTTAAAAAGGCCCCAGGCGTGTATTGACCAATGAGAGCCCAGATAAGATGTATCATTTGCATGAATGTTGTTATTAGTGCATAAACATTTATGGAGATTTTGATTAGTCCAGTTTTAAAAAGGCCTGATGCAATATATATGCAAAACTGTTTAAGGTGACCGTTGGACCATGTTTGAAGCTGTTATGAAATACCAGATATGCAAACACCCACGACCCCTTTACCACAACTGGGTTCTGCTTTAATGCTCCAAACCTCTAAAAACCACTGTGCTCTGACTGGTGTAATCTTTGACTGTTATGATGCTCAAATGGAACTGATAGATGCAGTAAGAAACTAGTTTCATTTAAGCTGAAGGAAGGGCTGATGCCTTATTTTCTTAAATAGAACGAAGCTGATCAGAATCAGAACCAGAATCAGAATCAGAATCAGAAAACTTTATTGATCCCAGAGGAAATTGCTTTTATTTTGACTGCACAGACACACAGACACAGAGACACAAACAGTATAAAATAGAACGACTACATAAATCCAATAAAAAATCTGCAGAAAAATCTAGTGTAGTGCACGAAATACACTATATATACAAATACTGAGATATTAATACTATCGATAAATAACTTACAGTTAAGTGAATCACTAGTGACTAAAATAGTGGTTAGGAATCTTTTCCTAGTAAAGATTAGTAGTAGATAGGTAACATTAACATAAGAAGTGATATTCGCATGGTAAGACTACTACACATAATAATACTGTTTTAGCACCCGGTAGAAATTGCATAATGTTGCACTTTAATAATAAGATAATAATGCACATAATGATAATGATTTAATGGTGGCCAGGTAACAGGCTAAACAGCTGCTCAATGAATAATTACTCTTTAATCATAGACTTTAGCACCGGCCCAATCATCAGAAGATCACAAGCTTGATCGATGTTGGTGCTGCAGGCCGGGAGTCCAAGACAATTGGTTTTGCAGTCGGTGGGTATGGTGGCCCTTCCTTCCTCTCCTCGCATCAGGTAGTGCGATAGTAGCCAGAATTGGCAGTCAGCAGTCTCCTCTAAGCGTGTTAAGCTGTCCAATGATGTTTCATTAGCTGCAATTCACGCCTTCACTCTTGTGATTATCATGTGATACGGGGAGTCCTTACTAGCTATTGAAATTAGAGATGGCTTTGGGCAGAAAATCAAGAAAACAAGAAGTGTTACTTACTACATGATTCTCTGTAAAACTGCAATAATAAAAGAAAAGAATATGCCATGTAAACATCCTTCAAGCTTACAAGTTTCAAATGTCTGTGTTTTAGTCACTCAGTAAATTTGAACCGTTTCCATACCCCCATGATTCTGGCTTCACCATTTGTCCCGTGTGGCATTGCACACATGGCTGAATCCCAAATGCATTTTTCTTAGACATATTTATTCTGCTTGGTTCCTGAGGCCAGTACTTAAATTCCTACACAGTGGCCAGGGAGCCATTTTAGATTCAGAAGAACTGTTTGTTGTCATTATTATTACAATAAGCTATACAAAGGTTAAATTAAACTATTTCTTAAAAATTGTAAAAAGCCACCTGAGGCCATGCATGCTTGCCACCAGTTGGGGCAGCTGGTGGGTTGGTCGTAAGGGAGTCGCCCCTGTGATTGGAAGATTGTAGGTTCAGATCTCAGGACAGCTAGTGACACCACTGAGGTACCCTTGAGCAAGTTACTGTCCCCACACATTGCCCCCCAGGCGCTCTGTCGCTGGCTGCCCACTGCTTCACTTGGTGAATGGGTTAAATGCAAAGAAAGAATTTCACACTGTTTGGTGTGTTCCTGTGTGACTGTAAGGTTCACTTTACTTTACTTTACTTTATTGCTTTCCATCTAATTGCTATGTGATAAGCGGAGGTTCTGTGCAGGTAACCAGAAATCATTCCATGGCTCTAAAGGGCTAGTTTTTGGCTCGTTTATTTTAAGAGTGTGTAATGTGTGTCATTCTCTTTAGACCCATCTCCTGACGACTGCCTGACCACCATTGCTCCTCGCCAGGCCCTCCACCATGATTGACCCTGCGGCTGACCTGCCTTTCTTCTATGGCAGCATCAGCCGCTCAGAGGCAGAGCATCACCTGAAGCTGGCTGGCATGGCTGACGGTCTGTTCCTGCTCCGCCAGTGCCTGCGGAGTCTGGGCGGCTACGTGCTCTCAGTGGTGTGGAACCTGGAGTTCTACCACTACCCTGTGGAGAAGCAGCTGAACGGAACATACTGCATCTCAGGTGGAAAGCCACACTGCGGCCCGGCCGAGCTCTGTGAATTCTACAGTAAAGACGCAGACGGCCTGGTGTGCGTCCTGAGGAAACCCTGCCTCCGCCCCGCAGAAACGCCTATCAAAGCCGGCGTCTTTGACAACCTGAGGGACAACATGCTGAGGGAATACGTCCGACAGACCTGGAACCTGGAGGTGAGAAAAGGCCAAGCTTCACACATGCAGCTTGGCTCAACATTTTAAGCCATAAATGCTCTACAACTTTAGCATTCCTGCAACAAGAATACATCTTCAGTCACCACCCAGTCATCTAAGAAACGCTGACAGCTGGTGACATTCACCTAGATTTACACTGTTTTGTATTGTTCTTTTTAAGTTTATTGCTGGTCTCTGGCACCTCTCCTCCTCCAACAGTTTTTGAACTATTGACATGGTTCCAACCTCAAAGTGTTCGTTAATATCCAGTGTAGCGCAAGTGCATTCAGATTTTTGATTGGTTCATCAGGGGCTGCATACTAATGGTTTAAAAAAAAAGATTTTTGTGTTTGGGACGTCTCTGTAATATATGGAGAGAGAAAGCTGACAGTTGAGTCGCCTTAAAAATGTGTGTCAGAGTGAAAGTTTGTGACGTCACGGCTAAGGCGGCCAGAAAGGGACAAAACACAGAGAAACACAAATGTGAAGAAACAAATGCAGAGCAAAACTAAACAGACCCCAGGACACTAAAGCTCAAAATGTGTGTCACTGTTTGTTGTGGTTTAATTAAAAATAAACAGCCTATTAATGAGGCTACACGTTCAGCCATCCTTAACAATAAATGACTGGGAAGGAGATGGTGAGTTACCACCCCCTCAGTGGTTGAGCAATAGGACACCAGGCAGTGAATGAAGAGAGTGAATATATAAATATATATATTTATTTATTCGCGAGTAAAAAATAAATATATGTATATATTGACTCGCAGCGGTGTATTTGAACTTCTGATTCTCTTATTTGAACTTCTGGTTCTCTTTCTGATTCTCTTTACAGAAAAGAATGGTGTATCTTTATGTTGTTAGAAACAAGGAACTGGTATTCGTATTTTCGTTCACCAAGGTACAAAGAATGTAAATGTACCCTCAAAGGTAGAACAATGTTCAAGTTGTGTACCTTAAACAGGCTTTAAGGTAAACTACATTTACTGTCCCAGGAAAACACGTCATATCTTTTCATAATCCTACATTTTGAAATAGAAAAATAAAAGACCACAAGTCAAGATGAGGTGTATGGAATCAATGCAATTTAAAAATATGTAATTGTAAGTTATGTAATGTAATGTTACGAAAATATAGAAAGCATAATCAGCAGTTATGTTGCTTTACTAAAGCTCCTGAAGCTGTATCTCTTATCTGACAATGTCTAGGACGAAAAAAGTGTTTTTTAAAAGTTTTTCAAAAATCCTTTACATAATCAAATGCTTGGTCTACCAGGTCTGCATCGGGTGGCCACATGTTTTCGTCCTTTTTTTTAGAAGTCATCCACCAAGGCCTCGGATGTGAATCTGTTGTGTTTGACCTGTTTACATTGGTTCAGACAGCAGTTCATCTCTAGCTGGCATCAGCTGGTAGAGTGTATGTTTGGGCCAGTCACTGCTGAAGAGCACTGTGGGCACAAAATGTCAAGTGGCAATGTGGGCATAAAACTGTTGTGTCAAGCTAAAAAAATTGAAAACAGTTGCAAGTTACATCATTTGTTTTCACCTCATTTTTGGTTGTGTGTTTTTTTTAAAACAAGCCACCCACTCTTCAAACCTTTTTCTCTGATTACTACTAGTAGTGTTATGCTAATGTGGGTTAGCACCCCTATAGGATTCTCTTTGTGTTAGCGCTGTCATGCATTTATTCTGACTACGTATTATGTACTTACAATTTTGTATATTACTTTTGTTTATTAATTTTGTTTATTTCTAAGAGTTGCACTAAGTGATTATTATTTATTTTTATATTTATATTTTTACATTTATGTTTGCTTAAAATATTCTAATGTGCGCCCACTTTGCACAGCTCAGTCTTTATCCAAAATAAAGCCCTGGTTCATTAACCCTGCTCCCACTCAGCAAATCCATTTTAAAAGAATAAATTAACATGTCAATTTAATATTTAATACATTTTGTATGAAACATATTACATCGGCACTGACTTGCAGTTTACGTACTTGCCAATAATTGTGATGATGTAAAATAAATGTATTCATGTTAAAGGTTTACACAGTTAGTAAATTCAAAGCACTTTTTCAATGTGCTTTTTAGAAAAAAGAAAGCCGTGCACCTTAATAATTTTTCTTGTCCCGTATGGAAGTAATGAATGAAGCAGGGGATTTGTTTCTTTTCATTATCAATTCTAGTTAAATCCCAATGTCTTACTTTGCTATATATTGACTCTAAATCTGACCAAATACCAAAACCGACCTCATGGACCTCATATCTATAAAAGTTTTTGTATGTGTGTGTGCTTTGTTATCCTCAGGGTGAGGCCATGGAACAGGCCATCATCAGCCAGGCCCCGCAGCTGGAGAAGCTGATAGCCACCACGGCCCATGAAAAGATGCCATGGTACCATGGAAAAGTTGCCCGGACGGAGGGCGAGAGAAGACTTTATTCTGGCTCTCAGCCAGATGGCAAATTTCTGTAAGAGAAGCTTCTTTTCTGGCCATTTGTGAACATCTATCTATCTGTCTATATAAATATACATATATCTTTATATATATATATATATATATATAAATTCCACATTAGATTACCATGTAGGTTATATATATATATATATATATATATATATATATATATGAACATAGAGCAGTAAATAGTACACCATTTAAAGAAAAAATTCTATTGTAAATATGTTGTAGAAAGAGTAAGTGGAAAGTAGAGAAATCTGACTGAAAAGTGAAATAAAAAAAAAAGCTTCATCTAATTTATGTTCATCCATTTAAAATGAAACACTGATTTTGTAAAAATGAATGCTATGAAAAAGAACTACAGTAATAAATGACAATATTACATAGCAGCTTCACTTTGGAACCCACAGACAATTTACTTAAATAATTTACGTTTTCAGAAATGGAATGTAACTAAATAGCAAATTTTGAGCAAATAATATTCAGAATTTCCCTGAACTTCCGATTGTACGCAACATTTTACTGAAGAATTTATATTTTATTAAATCAGTTTGTATAACTACATTAAAATTCATTTATTAATTTATTTAGAAAAGGTGAGAAAATCCTTTTCCACCCTTTTTTAAGTTAAAATTTGAGCGTGCAAGAACTTTTACACAGTTCTTCTAAGACTTTTATAACAATTTATTCATGTGTATTAAGAAATGACATTTGCTATGGTACTATGGCATTTAATTCGGTATCCTATGTGAGTATAGTTTGACAGTTTACTACAGAACACCATATGAATATTATTTTATTATAATCGACTGACAGAAATATCATATATATGCATATGCTGTAAAAACTTAGAGTTACTGTTAGTTACATTTACAGTTACTTACAGTTTCTGATTGCTGTAGATCGTAATCCAGATCCTCAATAAAATATAAGAAGCCGTCGCAAGATGAATGTTCACAAAAGCTCCACCGATTTGAACGCGTTACCTCCACCGATTTCAAAAGCGTTATGGCTGATTTTAGGAGATGTTTTTTTAGAACATGTTCTAATGTGCTATTAATAGATGCTTTTTATAGACATTCTTTGAGAGCAAAGCATTTGAGGGTCTTAATAATGTTTAAACAGGATGTTTTTTATCTTTTCAGAGTGAGAGAACGAGACGAATCAGGGACCTTCGCACTTTCAGTGATGTACGGAAAAACAGCGTATCATTACCAGGTCCTGCACGATAAATCCGGCAAATACTCCATGCCAGAGGGAACAAAATTTGACACTGTGTGGCAGGTACGCTTTCAACTAAAGGGGTGTTTTGTTTCCCCGGAGTGTAAATCTCTAAGCTCACAACGTTGGATCAGGATTCTTTAGAGAATTATTTAAATTTCAGATTTCACCACAGTTCACCTTGATTGGATTTGATGTGACTGAGAAGAACTTGTAAACAGCACATAGAAGTGTACATTTAAAAACTGACTATATTTGAAGTTATAACTGCTATATTACTGATCATATTAGAAGTTAAAAGTAAAAAGAAAATAACCTCTTCCTTAGTTATTGCTGAGTGCAGGCCTCTGTAGACTCTCTTTCAGTGTAGGTCATATTGGAGGACATACTCATCATTAACAGCATAAAAAGCATTAAATGAAAGCTTTTCTGTTTTACATTAGAAATATAAAACAATTCACCAATGTGACTGCAGGAAGCATTGATTTAACTTTACACAAAATTTCTTGATATTAGCTTGAGTCGGGGCAGATAAAAACGGAGTGCATATTTGACAGAATATTATTAGAATCAATTATAATGAATTTTAACATCCTAAAAACGATACAGTTGAATCCACATCATACAGATATGTACTCTCAGCACTCCTTGAATGTTAAGTTAATATACGAATTCTAGCATGTTTTAGAACTGTTTGTCAGTAGAAACTGTGCTCTATGATGTTGCACAATAAGTATTAAGTACAATTCTGTAATTCTGTTTTATGCGTAATTAGTGTCATGTTTTGTCTGTTTTCCCGTTTCTCTCACAGCTGGTTGAGTATCTGAAGATGAAGCCAGACGGCCTGGTCACGGTACTGCGAGAGCCCTGTGTGAACCAAAACAACGCATCCCGTAAGAATGCACCCCTCGTTTGCATTTATAATGCACACCTGCATGAAATTTGCATGTGGGTTTTGCACATTTCACATCACTTTCCCACATATGAGAACAAAAGTCCTCTCACACAAAAAAAACAAAAAACACATCATACTTCTGAATACACATGTATGCCCACAAAATATTTGACTTTTTTGTATGAGATATGTACAAATTTCCATAACACTGTGTGTACATGCTGTAAAAACACCTTACTTTATGTGTTATGGCACTTTATAAGATACATTTATCTGACAGGTCTGCTGTGTATATGTCTTTCAAAAACATGCCACAAATTTCATTGTGCAATGTCAAATAAAATACAGATCTGGAAACAAAAATAAGAGACCACAGCAAAAATGTTCAGTTTCTCTGGTTTTATCAAATATCCACAGACACCACCATGTTGCTACTATGCATCGGTACTGTGTTAAGAATGTTCTCCCAGCCAAGTAAGAGCTGGTTTTGTGGCCACCTTTCAAAGTCTGTTTTTTAAAAGAATCATTTTTCTAAAGGAGATGTGTGAACTTTTTAAGTTTATGGAAACTAAGGTGAAGAGGTTTTAAAATGAGTAACTTTGAAGCATTTCTAATGGCTCTTTCATAATGAAAGTTTCACATGGTATAAAAGACACCTGCTGGATACAAGCAATGTGGAAAACTAAAAATCTAGACACTTGGACAGCAAAAAAAGTAAGAATGTAAGAATGTAATGCATATGAATACAATTCTGCAGCACTTTGCATAGACTGTACCTGAAAACTATTGAGTAGATTTTAACACTGAGCACAATGTTCATGAAACCAGAAGTAACTGCACATTCATAACATTGTAGGTACGGCAACAGTAGAATGTGGTTGGACTCACCCTCCATTTCACAGAACAACATGCAAGCTGCACAACAAGAGTGTAATTCTTCTTAAGCTTTGCATAACAGTCGTGTATTTTGGCCATGGTTCCCAAATCTCAGGCCTATGGGCCTCTTGCACTGTTAAAGGCAAAATGTAAAGTGAATCAGTGCAACGTGAAGGTGGTGATTCATCATTTGAAATTTTGGGATCTGGTTATAATGGATTATAACACTATTCAGTAAAGTTTGTATTCACTGTTAGAACAAAGCCAATGCTATTTTTTAAATGTACAAACAAAAAATTCTGGTTATTAAATCTGATCTGCACCAGAATAACTGGTTGAATAATTTCTAAAGAATTGTATTTGAATCTAATCAGTGTTTGAGGTTAATGCTGAGTTGATGTTTTATAATGGGAACTGGTGTATACACCTCTGTCAAAGACATTGCAGCACATTTGCACTCTCCTGAGTTTTTCTGTATTTCTGTGAGGACATTTCCCTCAGTTACATTTTAGTAAGTAATGTTTAGGTATCCTCTTTGTGTGCCATTTTATTCCCCTACAATAGTGACATGATCTGTATTGGAATGTTAGCTTTTTATGTTGGATCAAAAGAATCCAGAAAGAGGAGAACAGAGTCTAACATGCCTGATAAATACTGGAAGCTCCAATGCAGTGAAATAGAGACCTCAGTCATACTCATACTTTTGTACTTCTATTCAAACTTATGTTTGCTATTATTTAATAGAAGTAGCAATACTATTACAAGGGTATGAGTTTAGTCTGCCCACCTCTGCATCTCTGCATTAGGCATAACCAAGTTTTTCTCTATTTTCTTATATTTTTTTCTCTCCACAGTGCTTCCAGCTGTTCCAGCAGGAGTAAGTCTCAGAAACATTCACCTACTGCTGTGATCATGTCACAAATAAGCTGATTGTGTGTGTGTGTGTGTGTGTGGGTGGGTGTGTGTGTGTGTGTGTGTGTGTGTGTGTGTGTGTGTGTGTGTGTGTGT
>JBBJLS010000002.1:21957176-21973857 GCA_037577275.1 Bryconaethiops microstoma | reverse complement strand
TGTGTGAATGTGAGTGTGTGTCTAAGCTTTTAGTAAACGCCCTTTTTCATGAGGCCGGACACAGAAAGAGGGAGAGGCGAGTGGTGAGAGCATCACAGACCCAGCAGCTCCATCTGGCCGCTACAGCAGGGGCTGCACACCGCACCAACATGCAGCCAGCACTGCTCGGCACTCTTGTGGTTCTTCTAACTTTCTGTTCTCAGCACTGTAAGAGTCAAGGTAAGTCCAGAGTTCCTCTCACACATTTATATATGTCCTATAGTTTAATACCCTTATACTGAAGCCTGCGTTAGCAATAGATGCCCACAGTCAGGACTCCCTTGTATAATGATCTTAATTGTATTAGATTAACGGCAAGTGCAGTACAAAAGGAAGACGGACCTGTAATTAGAACATCTAAAAATAATCAGTTTATCAGTTCCTGTAGACAGATTGTAGACTTTTAACTCTCTATATATACTTGTCATACAACTTGCTGCAAATTCGTCGACGTTTTTCCAAGCACAACATACATTTACAAAAGATGTGTGATTATACAGTCATCTTAATAGAAATGCTAAAAACCAGATTAATTGAGCTCTTTTTGAAGATTTCTTCTATGTTAACAACCAAGCAGCACCGTTACCGTGGGAAATAGAGGTAGACCACATTTCTCACTTTTGCTTAATAGTTGTACACTTAAAAAAAAAAAAAGAGCAGCGTTGCATTTTGTGTTTTGTCCTGTTTTGTAACGTTACAGATCAGAATTGCTCCTTAATCTGGGGCACAAAAGCCTCCCTGCTTTAGACAAACCTGAAGTTCTCCCGGGCCGCTGTCCAATCCCACTTTTTTCTATGTAGGGCGCGTTTAGGGTGCATGCTCGCGATGGAACTAAAACGTTTCTCTGGTGCTCATAACTTCGCAGAACTTATTTGTGTTCTGCGTGGAACCCCCAGCACAGATGTAAAATAAATCAGCCAGACTTGTTCACATCAACAACTTGCTTCGAGCAGGCTCATGCACTTCCTAGGCGTACAATATAGGGAGAAAGTATATTTATTGGGACGCGGCCCCTCGATAACTCTTTTTTGCCTGAGCTTTACCGTTGCTAGGCAACCGAGGCGAGCATGTGACTAGGAGACAATCTCTAGACCCTGGGCCACTGGTACACGGTTAATTCAAAGGGTTTTGCAGGCTTTTGGTAGTTGTAAACTTAGTTTTAATGTCTAGAGAACACGAATTGTGAGAATATCTGGTTGTCTTGTGTGTGTCGCTTCTAGTTTGACAACCTTGAACGTGTCTTCTGCTGCAAAATGCAGCCAGAGCCTGGCAAGTCTCTCGGAGTGTAATCTGCTTTCTTTTTTGCTCAACTCTTAGTATGTAAGCTCCTTAGTGTGAATCAAGCCACTAATTACACTGCAGCTGCCGTTCAGAAAGACCATTACTGCCCCTTGGAACTGAGGGACAGGGAAAAGGGGTGCACTGCAGTCACTGCTGGACCAAAACAAGGTTTCTCTTAAAGACCTAGAAGTATTTTTAATGTACTGTCACGATAACTAATCAGAAGTTGTCCACAGGCCTTATTATTACCATTACCGAGCCAAATATTTTGATGCTGAACTTTAGGAATATTTTCCTTGGCGCCTAATTTATCGTGGGCCAATCAAAAGTTCTCAACAGGCCTCCACCACCTTCTTCTTCTTCTTCTTCTTCTTCTTCTTATTATTATTATTATTATTATTATTTTATTTTTTATTGAGCCTAATATCATATTTTTGATGCTGAACCTTAGACATATATTACCTTGGCCCAAATATGCAATGGGCCAAACAATAAAAAGTTATCAACAGGCCTTATTATAACTGAGCCTAATGTTATATTTTGATAGTAAACATTAGACATGTTTTATCTTGGCCCTCATTTAACATGGGCCAAACACTCAAAAGATATCAACAGGTCATATTATTACTGAGCCCAATATAATATTTTGTTGCAGAACTTTAGGCATATTGTCCTTGTCCCCTAATTTAACATGTGCCAATCAAAAGATGTCTTCAGGTCATATCATTATTATTATTATTATTATTATTATTATTATTATTATTATTATTACTGAGCCTAATATTATATTTTGATGCTGAACTTTAGGCCCTAATTTCGTCTGAGCCAAACAATCAGAAGTTATCAACTGGTCTCAGGATAAAACAGAGCCTAAGACTATATATTTTGATGCTGAACATTAGACATGTTTTGTCTCGACCCTAATTTAAAATGGCCCATATTATTCAGATTACCTGTTTATGCAAGATTATCGCATTCCGTAGATGCTTTTTACATGTTTGGTAGCAGATATAAAAGACACATAAGCTTACAGATTTGTTGGAGTCTTTTAGAAAACTAGTCTCCCCTCTTTTCACCAACAGAACAGCCTGGCAGTGATGTCCTTGAAAGTAAATCAATATGTAGCACCCACACAAACTCTTTTGGATTACTGCTGTCTCATTCATGCCAGAGAGTTCACAGGGTGTTCCCTTTGGAATGAATGTGAATCCATATTGCTGTGTTTGTCTGAAACTTTTAAATTTGTGGCTGTGGTCATGGTTGATCTCCTCAGAAATGCGAGCCAGGAATGGGTTCTTTTAATCCAGCTTTATTCAGCATGTGTTTGAGAGGAAATGACCAAAAGGCCCTTGATGGAGGAAGACAGGTTACTTTCTCTAATCCACTGAGCCCTGCTTCCGCCAGGTCCCTCAGGGTTTCAGCTTCAGACCTTCTTTCTGCCAGGGGTCAAAGGTCTCAGGAGAAGCAATGGAGCGCTGGTTTGATCATTGATATTAATGAGTTATCTGTCACATTTTGAAACTGATCATGCATGCTTTTGAGACTGGGTCGGTGTTTTTAAGGTGCCTGAGTTGGCACAAATATCAAGGGCGAGTGTTGATAATTGACTTATTTATGGAAATGCTAGTTGTTGCTTAACGGTCGCTGTCAAGAATGGTTGAACCTTTTTGGTGAATTTGATGATGGAGGTATTTTCCAACTGAGTTAGACTTTTATACTTTCAAAGAAATGTTGAATGTGTAAGCTGTTAACAGCCCTGCTAATATTGTTAGTTATCTGCTTTTTGCACTTGTAAGCCTTTTAGTGATTAATCTTATTCTTCTGCCCCATTGAAAACTCATAGACCTCAAATTTTCTATTTTTAAGTAGTGGATATACATTGGTGGTCACTGATCTGCTGTCCTGACTGACCCTGACCTGCTACTTGATTTCTACAATGTAACACAGGGCCATGTTGCCAGCCCTAAGGACTAAGAGCCGTATGATATATAAAGATGCATTCACACAGCACGTGATCTGATGTGTGTATTCAATCTACAAAGCATGTGAGGTGCAAGCGCAAAGTATTACTTGTCTATTTCACTTGTTCTTTCAAGTGATGCTAAATACCGCAATTCATGCTGTCAGTCATTATGTAAAGGCCAAGCTAAACAGCCGCAAGTGACGTCTGTTTTTCAAACACTGAGGAAAAAAAACCTTAAAATCCCATTTCCTTGTCTTACACGTGCTGCTAAAACCTCACACATGCAGCAGACCTTTTCCGGTGTAAATCCTTGAGCACCAGCGCGGCTGTGTTAGAAATATGAACAGAAGTTAACACAGTTGGCACTGATAAAGACTTCTAATCCTCCTGACTGTAAACAGCACCCTTAGCAGCACGATTAGCAACAACTCCCATTCGGACAAATTTCTTTACTGTTCTTCTGTGCAGTGTAATGCAATATTTTTCAGGGTACAGCTAAACCAAAAATAATTTGTGATAACAAACATGCATCCTGTTGAGCTGCACATTTGGTTTAAATGTTATATAGTCTAATCACAAAGACTTTAAAAAAAGAAATGTGAAAGTTCAGTTGCTTTGATGTGTTTCTCTCAGTGTAAAGTAGATTTGAAGAATGAAGTCAACCAGATTTTCATTAATTTGTCCATTTATTTACACAGAAGACCTGTCTTATTTATTAACAATTCATACATTTATTAAAATATGCCAATGTGTATCTTAAAAACATCACAAAAAGCTGGTCACTGGGACATGTTTTTTCTTTCCTATTAATTGCTTCTGATAAAACTTTCACTAACATTTCTAGAGAAAGTGGCTTAATAGACTTCAGGTTTGCCTCTTCTCTACTTTCCACCCATGCCAAACCCCTTCAGTGTACTACCGGGTCTTTTCTCTGCTTTCAGCGTCGCTGCGAGAGCCAAAGTCAGTTGTTAAGCAATTGACTGCATTCTGCCACGTCTATTTCCATATGAAACAGGCTGCAGCCCTCTGCTCTGACAGCAAGGCTGGCCCTGACGCTCTGTACTGCCAGTCTTCCCCCAACACATTCACCCAGACTGCCGGGACGCACCAAAACAAGGCGGCATTGATGAAAGAGGCAGCACCTCTCCCATGGCCCCCAAAAGGCTAGAATGAGATGTTGTGGGGGGATAGTGGCTGGCAAGTGCCATTTTGAGTTTTTTTTTTTTTGTTTATTTGTTTTTTTGGAAGACAGGAGGGTAGAAGGATGGAGGAGGATGGGCCAAGGGGGCCTCTTCTTTTTGCGCAGGAAGCTCTACTGTATTCCTCCATTCTGTTATCCATCTCCATAGGCTCCTTTGGCGTGCTGACACTTTCAGTTATAGGGCTGCAGCCCAGCCAGCCGGCCCATTGTGCCATTGTGATTTCACAGTGGGGTCTAAGCCTTTGGGAGGCTTCATTCTAATGAAAATTCCTCCACTGCTGCCCTTTGTGGGCTGGTGGTGGGGCGTCCCCCTTATCTTTCCCCTCAGATAGTTTTGGGGATTCTCGCCTGCTGTGGGTTTAAGTTGGCTAATTAGAAAAGACATGGTCCGAAAAAGGAAGAGGGGGGAGAGCAGAAAAAAAAAGAAAACACTAAACCTAACAAAACAGCCCAAGCAAAGACATTAATGAAGGGAAAAAACCCACATACCCCTTTAGCAGGACGAACAATCATTTGCATAATACAAGGCACTCTTCACACAATGGCCAATGAGACAATCACATTGGTGTTCTATTATTGTTGTCATTCATGCAGTCTCGAGTTCTATTTTTAATTCCTAAATTAAGATGTCCAAATAAAATCCCTCTGGAGCCTCAGGATATGGTGAGGATGGCTGTCAGTGAAGGGTTAATTTTCCCAAGGAAGGAACAGCTCGACACAGGATAGTGCTGTTCCGAAAGCCCACTTCACTTTGCCTGTCACCTTTCCCAGAACTGATACTGTCAGGAAACACTGGCTTTATTTTTGAAAGCCCCAACAGATATGTTTCTCTCTTGGCAAAGGTTGGTTGAAGCTCTTTACTTAATGTATAACATACTTAGGTTGGACATAAGCTCGCTGTTTCTGAGGGAGCTCAGCAGAACCTGCCCATTCAGCTTTTCTGTTTGGTATTTTAAATGATTGACCGTAGTCAGTAAAACATCCTAGTTCCTTCAGTCAAGAATGAAACAGGTTTTCTCCTTTGCATTAGTGTACCGTCTATGAGCAAAACTGGAAATGTTTCACAAAACTTCCTCATTCTGTCTTCCACTGTGTGAAGCTGTTGGCAAGATGTTTAAATCCAGTTGTGCGGCTTGTGTCAGAGAGTGTGTCCTGCTCCCCCACCACTGTATGTGCCAACTGTCTACCTGTGCATTACAGACGCTGCCGAAACCTCCGGGATCATGTCCTCCTAACAAAGACTGCCTTTGAGCAGGTGGAGGAACAATTTTATCATTAGTAAACTGAGCAGGAAAAAGGCTGGCTTCCCAATTGGCTGCTGAAGGAGTTAAATTGGAAGTCCATTTGGCTGGCACTCTTTAAAAGTGCTGGGTTTGGTGTGACCTTGTTAATGTGAGTCGGGACCTCTCGATATGAGAAGGCCGTCGCCATGCTTTTAGTGCAGTAGCCCAGGCACTGACCCCGCAGCCTGCTGGCGGAGGATAAGGTCCATCTTTAAAGACAGAAAGAAGATCGCAGAAGAAGATAAAGGATGTTTTTGAGCTGTGGTTAATTTTTAAAATATTTAATGGAATTGATCATGCCTATAAATGTTATACTAGGTTAGCAGATTGTTTACTGCATCGTTTTCTTTTTCGGTTTAGAACTTTTTTTTAACACTTGCTTACTAATACAGGTGTTTTCCCTGTTTCTTTTGTTTACATTGTATTTATTTTCTATTTGTGTTATAATAAAGACATACCAAGCCATATCAGTCAGATGACCAGACGCTTGTGGGGGAGACTAAATGCTGACTTGACAGTGTGGTCTAATTTGGCTGCTCTTAACACCCTTAAATATATTTATTTGTTCGTTTGTTCGGACTTAAAACTTTTAAGATTCCTTTGGACTTCCTCTTCTCTCAGGCTTGTCAAATAATTTAAAAAATATCATGCATCACTGACACATTGGTATAGAATTATATAGTATATAGAATTAAATGATATGAACAGGCTGATCGGCATCTTTTTCTAATGTTTGTGAGAGAGCTGTCCATTGCAGTGCCTAAGCTAAGCTTACAAATGAATCCGTCCATAGTGAGGAAGGGAGACTGTTATGAAGGTATAAAGGTAATCTTTCATATTAAAATTTGTGGTTGCACTTCTAGACATGGAAAGGTGTAGAGACAATACGGTTACTGTCTCCCCACAGACACAAGAGTAAGATGCTTTTGTAAGCCTTTAAGTTATTAATGAATTCTGAACTCTATATTTAGGGCTTCTTTGATAGCGGCATCTGTTTAGTGAGCTAATTTCTTTTACTCTAAGTATCTGTCGTGTGTTTGACCAGAGACAGAGAGAGTGTGTTTAAAGGTAGCCAGTGATAAGACACATTCATTCACCCACCAACCCCAGCCCTTTAGCCACCTCCCTCCACCTTGCATCTCCCATCGGCTTTTGGAATTTGGGTGTAAGGGCTGCGGTACCACCCGGTACCACTATTTATCCCAATTACATTTCTGACAAGGAACAGCATGCACCATTAATCAGGGTGTAAGTGAGAGACAATCAGAATCGTGCATTCCGTTTTTTCTGAGGCGGCCCCGTCGGAGGGCTCCCCAGCTGAACTATGCTGCCCCAGTCGATATCTCGCCGAGCACGGCGGGGAAGGTACAGGGGTGGTACCTTATCTCCCAAGATGCCACTCACAGGCAGAGATCAAAAGGAAGGATTGTGAAGAGAGAAGCGAGGGTTGTGTAAGTGTCTGCCGGTCGACTGGCACGCTCTGCTCCGCCGCCTGTCAATGCTCTTAACTGTGTGCTTCATCAATAGCAGCCTTCACCTCCACATACACTTAAAGACCATTTCTGTGTTTTCATAAGAGGAGTGAAGAGTGCTGTCCATGTTCTGAATGTATGATAACGGGGAGGGAAAGATGTTTAGGGTTTGCTGACGTAGGTCTGCTTTAATGCAATGCATTCCTCAGGAGTACTTTACGAATTCTTAATCGACTCATTTGCATTTAGCTTCGTGTTTTTTCATAGTGACCCAGTTGTTTACGGCTGCTTAGCTTATGTACATAGGAAGTGAAATTTTCTGCTTAGATTAGCTTACCTCAAAGTAATACCTTAAAGCTGATGAAGCTCTGCTTTTGTGCAAATGCATGCCACAGGGGTGCCTTTCAAAAATACTGCCTAACCATCATTCTTTTGTCTTTCGATAGTGAGCCTTTATTTACTGCATTTCAGCTTTTGGAAAGTGTAGTGACAGTTTCTGCTTTGAGTGTTCCCTTAAATCTTTTAACTAATTTTTATAATTTTGAGGAAAATTTGGTGGAAAAAGCATGGCCCCACTGTTTCACAAGCAGCTCCTAGGAAATGCCCTTGTTTCTGGCTGTGCAGGTTCAGGGTGTGAGTCGGGCCAGTTCCGCTGTGGGACAGGCAGGTGTATTCCAGCAGGCTGGCGCTGTGACGGCACTGCAGACTGCACAGATGACTCCGATGAGAGCGGCTGCCGTGAGTAACACTCTTTCACACACACTCACTCACTCAGTCCTGATATCAAAAGCAGTGATTCGCGTAAATACTGATGTAATGGATAAGTCTGGATCTTGTTTAAAACTGATAAGAGAAGAAAGGACATACAGTGGTTAATGTTTTATTATCGACACTAGAATTGTTCACTAGACAGAAAGTGCGCCAAGTAGTGAATTCATTAACTTTATAAAGCTGTTTGTTTGAAAAGTTGTCCTACTTTTTTAAAACAATGCAGCTCATTATAAAAGGCAGAATACCCTAAAACAATTCCCAAATGTATAATTAAAATGCTACAAAAAACAGCTGACTTGTTTATACCTAACATGGTTGAGCCAGGGCATTTTTTGGTGGTTCAAATGTGCTCATTTCGTTTAGCACTAGAGGAGAAAATGCACAAAAGTGGACAGAAGTATGTATAAAATTCAAGCTTCAAGATGGTTGCTACTGTTGTTTTTGTACTTTTGTCCATTTTTAGATCAGTATTCCTTAATTTTACTCCAGTGGATGCACTCACTTTATTTCTTAGGTGGTTTCTGACACTGTATGACTTCTGGGAACTTTTGCCCCTTGTACAGCTTGTGAAGGGTTTGATGAGTTGGACTAGGGGCAATAGCTGAACAGCAGTGCTGTGGGCTTTTGGAAGTCAGATAATGTCAGAAACCATGTAAGAAATTTGAGATTACTACAGTTAGGGGCATGTGTGTGATGCAGTTTGCAGATGATAATCTAATGCCTATAGGCTTCCATTACTTGTTAGCTACTATAGCTTCATGGCCCCAGTGCAACACCTAGAAGCAAATTTTGGACACCGTATGTGTCTTGGCTGTTCTGCTACATTTGGGGTAAGAGGAAATTTGATTCTTGGCCAGACCTTGGTGCTTTAGCCTCCTGAAGTAGAATCACTGTGTGAAGTTTATTCCTGCTCTTATGAGTTTGTTTAATAAGCTTCTGCACTTTGTTCTCTCAGCCCAAGCGACCTGTGAGCCGGGTCAGTTCCAGTGTCTGAGTGATGGAGAGTGCATTCCAAACCCCTGGCTGTGTGATGATGAGGAGGACTGTGAAGATGGCTCAGATGAAAGACAGAACTGCCGTATGTTTCTTCTCCTTTTTCCTCTCTCTTTCTTATTCTTTAACCTCCCCTACATCATTAATTGGCCCCTTTTCTCTATTTCACTTTTCCGTACTTGTACGCAGCCTGTCCAGTCCAGGTGTAGCCTTGACCATCAGTAATGTAAAAGCATGTAATTTTCCTCACATCTGTGAAACATGATAGGCCCAGTGTGTGGGCTACAGGTAGAGTGTCTTAAGATGAGGACCACCCAGCACATATATTAAAAATGTCTCCCTTGATCTCTCTGCAGCTGGCAGAACTTGCTCCAGCACACAGTTCAGCTGCACTAATGGGGCCTGCATCCCAGGGGAGTACAGGTGTGACCATCTGCCTGACTGTTCAGATGGGGCGGATGAGAGAAACTGCCGTAAGTTAGCCATCAGAGTGTGTGTGTATGCGTGCATTGTTGGGGCTGGACGCACCCCTCCACTCCAGACTGCTGTGGCATTTTAATCAATTTGTAAGATTAAGAGGCTCGTTGACTGACAGAAATGGCAACAATATGCTTCTTGTTGTCAGAATTTGATTGCAGATTCCTTGGTGGATTAGCACGAAACGTCGTTCAGCTGCTGTTCCATTATTGAGCCAAAAATCTGAGCACACAGCATTGCATGTTATAGATTTGTGCAGCCATTTACATTATGCTTTAGTGGTATAGCAATTCTATTTTCATTATTGAAAGCTCATCTCGAAACCTTTAAAAAAAATGGTTTGTCAACTGTGCTCCATATGTAGCAGTATCATATTACAGAGTCATTATATCTAATTGAAAGAGTGAGTGATGGCTGGACTCTCTTTCTCTCTCAGACTACCCAGAGTGCTCGGAGCTGAGGTGTGCTAACGGGGCGTGCTATAACAGGAGCCAGCACTGTGACCAGGTGCTCAACTGCCGAGACGGCTCTGATGAGGCCAACTGCAGTGAGTGTCTGTCTCTGGCAGGGACTACACAGTACCCCTACACTGCACAACAGACTGTGGAGCAAAGCTCTAGCTTAGTCCCTGATATCATGAAACTTATACTAAAAGAAAGTAATACCGTAAAAAGCATAATTTCCCCCAAATCTACTTCAATATAGTCACTGGTAAATTTAACTAAATGGAAAAACAGAGTTCTATCATTTTTATCCAGGGTGTTACCGCCACAGTGTAGTCAGATGTAGTCTGTACCGTAGTGTGTATAAAGTGCATGTACGCATACATTACTGAAGATTACAGAATGCCGAGACAGCATGCATTTTTTAAAATATCTATAACAAGCTGCTTTTTGCTTTGTTCTGTGCAGCACAGCGATGCAGTAGTGGCCGGTTCCAGTGCAGTAATGGAGAGTGTATTCCACGTGGGTATGTCTGTGACCATGATGATGACTGCGGAGACAGAAGTGATGAACAGAACTGCAGTACGTACATCGCTGTTTTCCTAGCTAATACTAAACAAACTTTCAGTTTCAGTTCTGTTTGCAGTAAACAGTATACAGTCCTTAGGTTTAGTAAGTGGGCCCATACCATCCTTTCATAACTATATAACTTAAATATTATTTTCATATAAGAATCTTTTATAATTGTAACTGAAACATAAGTTTTCTGAGTTATAACTAATGCTGGGCAACGATTACATTTTTAAATCATGAATAATCGCATGGTTTTCTGCGATTAATCACCATTAATCACATTGTTATATGCAAAATTAAATAATTAAAAAGTAGTGTATTGCACACTTTTATTTTTAAAGTACTGCTATATGAATAAAAGAGCAATAGCATTTGGTTTGCAAGCACTTTTAACAAATAAGGAGCTTATTAGCAGCAGTGTTCCCTTTAATACGGTCACACAACTGCAGTTCAAATATTTCAAAACCTCAACTTAAATATTAACGTAATCAAATCAAATATAAAAACAGAGCTATTTGCCACTACAGGGCGTTCACGTCTTATCTAGTTTGTTATAGATAAACAAGTTACCCTCAGAGTCCAGAGCATGGGGGGGCGGAACCATTATAGCAGCTGCAAAGGGGGACCAACTCCAAATGAAAGTCTATGTATCTGAATGCAAAGTCCCTGTTGGTGTAATGGCCAGGCGTCCCATTACTTTTTTCCTTATAATATGGTCCTTAAGATATAATACTCCTGTGAAAACCAGCTGAAGTTTATATGGGCTGGGCAGTATTTGATGCTTTTTTACTTCACAGCTTACCCTACATGTAGAGGCACTTATTTCACTTGCCCCAGTGGTCGCTGTATACACCAGGTCTGGTTATGTGATGGAGAGGACGACTGTGGAGACAATGCTGATGAAAGAGGCTGTGGTGGGTGATTTTCTGTCATAAGGAATGTTTATTATTAGTAATTTAATTTGCAATTACCAGGAATTACTTATTATTAGTAACACAGTAACTGAGGAATATCTTATCTCAATGTTGATTCATTCTATTATATTTAGGCCAAAAGTAAATAGAATTGATGGAGCATTTCTCCATCAATTCTACCTCAGCTGTGGACTTTTCTGACTCTTGTGTACAGTGAGGCCTCTCAAAAGCCATTCATCTCCACTCGGTGGCTGCTGATCATTGAGACTCTTCAGCACTCCTTAAACCTTCTTCAGGTTGCTTTGAATGGCTTGTGCTTTGTGAGACTTCATTTAGAGCACCCACTGTTCCCATGTGACCCTCTAAGAATGGTTACTTCCCATGGTTTAAAATGATACTGTTTTGCCAGATAATAAAGGCTAAGCCAGGCTGCTTCTCATCCAATGGCAGATAAGGCTGCTGTCTTTTTTGTAAACCTCATACATTGTTTCTCTTATCTTTTTTTATTGAGTTTACAGTGCCTAGGTGACAAAGTTTGTGGTGAAAAATAACTGTCACATGTATTTTACATGTGAATACCTTACCTCTTGGTATAAATCGCCCTAGGAAATTGGCCTGATAGGTTTTGTGGTATTATATCCTTAGATAATGTCCAGCGTGAGTGTTACCCCGGTGAATGGCCATGTCCCTCGTCTGGTGTTTGTATTCCCATGGAGCATCTCTGTGATGAAACGCCTCACTGTCCTGATGGGGAAGATGAGACCAACTCGACGGCTGGACGCAACTGCAGTCAGTATTGTTTCATAACAGACAAGATATCCTATAGCCCACTCCTATTACACCATCTTAATTAACAATGCTGTTTTAGTCTTCATATATAACATTTCATGTCTACCCTTTGAGTCTGCAGGTCCACATTTCAATTCTTACTTCTCAAAACCACATAGCTAGATTCAATTTCCTAGTTGTTACTGAATAATCCATAGGGATTAATCTGTAATTAGCCTTGTTTAATAACTGAACAATGGTTAAGGTGTTAATCTAGACAATTATCCAGCCTGATGACATAAAATGAAGTGTGTTTTGCTTTTATTTCCAGGTATCTGGCGCTGTGCATCTTTGAGCTGTGAACATCGCTGTCAAATGTCTCCTGAAGGTGGTACCTGCTCCTGTCCATCTGGATATGTGGTCAGCAGCAACAATAGCCGCTCCTGTATTGGTAATATCACCTGTCACAAGTATTATGGGACCTTATGCAAGTTGCTGAATTCTAACATGTTATAATACTTCCATTGACACTATAGCACACATGTGTAAAGATTTTGTTTAATTGCATCTTAACTGAAGACAGAATTGATCAGCTCTGAACCGACATGATCGGTGTGTCCTGTGTCTTTTTCATGCTGTCTCAATGGTGCAGACTATGATGAGTGCCAGTTGTGGGGTGTGTGTGATCAGCTGTGTGAGGATCGGATAGGTACCCATCGATGCAGCTGTCAGGAGGGATATGTGCTGGAGCAACACAGATACTGCAGAGCTAACGCATCCTGTGAGTTACTACGTATGACACCTGAAGCTAGAGAGAGAGTGCATTGCTTGCTTTCACATGCTAGTATTTAAAGCATAAGCATAAAGTTGTAAAAGCAGATATAAATGGATGAAAGTAGAGAATTTTTGGGAGTCCATGACTTCATGCTTATATAAAATTGCACTCATTTTCTGAACCTAGAATAGTTACATTATCTAAAAGTGTCCTGTTTATTTTTTTTGTCCTCTATTTAATCTTTAAATTAAGGGAGGACACATTCAACCTCATCAAAAGGCTACTCAAGTTTGTATGCTTTTAGATTATGTATGTTTTAGGTTTTTGCTTTTTAAGTGTAGCATTTTTATGTGAAAATCCAGCTGTCCTCCCTCTGTACCATCATTTTTCCTGGATGCATTGTTTCCAGCTGTTTTCTCAGTCCATCTTTTTCTTGTGTAACTCATAGAGTATCTGCTGACTAAGAGAGCTCTCTACGTGCCATACTGAGCACATTCTGAACTACTTTGTATTTACTGATGCCAGTACAATGTTCCTTTTGTACCATGTATTAAGAGACACTGAAGTTGCTAAGCTTTAATCTCAGTGATTTCAGAACACGGTAAATGTTTTTAGTATTTGCTGTAAACAAGCTTTAAATTCACATTTAAATTAATCTGAGTGGTTACACAGGGTTAAATTTGTATCCAGTCCTAGCTATGCCTGAGTTGCTAGAGCATGTGCAGAGGGTTTTAGAGTGCGGTATGAAGTGGATACCAAAGGAAAGACCCAAATCAACAACACTGGCAAGAGCCCTGCCCCCATTGAATCGTGGCTAGTTTGGCATCAGGCCCAATCATGCCTGATACGTCTATTCACACAGTCTGACTTTGGGGTTGTGCAGACGACATGGGCTCACTGATGTTTGAAAACAATCCTCTCTGAAAAATGTGGAAGATTGATACAGTGACTTTTTTATTCATTTTTATTCTCTTTAACTTGCCAAATGGTATTATTTTTTCATTGCTTCAGAAGCAGCTACAGTTTCAGAACAGCATCTATGCTGTGACTTTTTTTTATGTAAGCTTGGCATAACTTTCAAATTGATCTTTCTAATGTTAACAGTTGTCCTGAACATTAATTTGTTAAGCTCTTTCAAGCTCACTACAAATCTCTCTAAGAGTGTCTCAGTTTGATTTAAATACCTTCATTTTATTCAGCATCTCAAGTGTCTGGTACTCAGTCATTACTTTGGCAGGTTCCCTGAAATTTAGAACTAGATCTGGTACCACTGCTAACCATCAAGTTTCAAATGATTTGTGTCTCTTGGAGATACACTACATTACGTGGTACTATAAGCAGGATTTAGCTGAAAAAATGTTCTAAAATTGCCTCTGGTTTTGTTTTCCAACTTTTATACTCACCTTGCCGCTTACCTTGCATTGCTGCTCATGTTGTTGATTATCATAAAACTGGAATTATTTTCTATCTGTAATGGCACACAATAATGACACATTTTTGTAGATACCCGCTGACATAATTTCTTCTGAAGTCAAGGGTACTTATAGGACATTTGTTAAGTCAGGTATTGATGTTGGATGATTAGTTCTGGCTCACAAAAGTCACTCTTATTCACCCCAAAAGAACTGGCTGGAGCTCCATCAGTCCCACTGTTCCACATCATCCCAGTTATGATGAATTTAGGTTTATATGCAGCTACTACTTTTCTGTGGTGAATTTACAAGCTGTGTGGGTGCTTTTAAATGCCTGTGTCAGCAGTGGGTGCGTATTAAAGCTTTTTATATTTTGGATAACCTTATGAAATTATGTCCCTGCAGCTGGAGTGGCATCCTTGCTCTTTTCGAATGGAAGAGATGTGCTGATTGGAGATATTCATGGCCAAAACTTTCGTACCCTGATTCACACTGAAAACAGGGGAGTTGCAGTAGGGGTGGATTTCCACTACCAACTACAGAGGGTCTTCTGGACCGACACTATTCAAAACAAGGTAATTTGTGTCTTTATATAGACCTATGTGCCTTATGTTTCTTAAACCTATTCAGTTGTCTGTGATAGAACTCGCCAGACTGATTAACCTGTTGCTCATGGTTTTGGCATCTATGGACCACACTAGTGCTGGGCGATTATACGATCACGATTAGTGATCGCGATTAAATTCAGTTCGATTACGATGATCAGCTGTGGGCATATTTACTCGATCACGTGCATTACATGCGGCAGAAGACGCACGACAACTGCCAGTCAAAATCCACCTTCCCTGTAGTGATGTGTCATACGCTGAGAGCCAATGCTTTGTAGTGTTGTTGCCTTCTCACCTCGGTTTTAGCGGCTGCTAACCAGGCGTCTTCGGCTCGTGAGACAATACGAGGAGCTAGAGCATTCGAGTGGCGAAAAGCACTCGCGAACAGAGCGGCCATGGAAAGAAAAACTCCGAAAAGGATTTGAATAAGTGCATGTTTGTTCTTATATGTTCTCAATCTCTCTTGTTAATGCAGGCCATTTGCTTTAATAAAGTGTTGAACTAATCTCTGGTTTCTTCCAGTTTCTGTCCAGATGCTTTCAAATTTGCAGTATCAGGGGAACCAAAAATATCGTGATAAAAACTGATATCGTTCAATATAGGAAAATATATCGTGATCAATTTTTTGGCCATATCGCCCAGCCCTACCCCACTGCCACATTTCTTTTCATTATGTACAGCTCTGAGATCAGCTCTGCTTTTCTTAATCCAATCCCTAAGCACTACAAAAAGCAGAAGCAACTTACGTGTCTGTGAGACCATAGGCAAGGTCCAGCATATCCATCTCCTCATCACTGATAGGTCCTAGCTGCTTGTATGTCTCTTCTTCAAAGATGACATGACAGGTAGAGCAAGCCAGAGTTCCCTCACATGCTCCTGGTAATAAATAACAGAGTGGTATTAAAGAGGAGAATCTGTAAGTAAAGCTATCCCCCCTCTTTTTCACTAATACATTATTCATATTTTCTAAATGAAATCTGTACAGTAATCATGTCAGGTCCTTAAACAAAAGAAAGGTAATATCTATTGCTCCCACACATGTTTAATCTCACATATAATTGTATGCAAACGCCTGAACACTTCCTGTGAAAATACATGTTTTGTAGATGAAACAATCTACATGAAACAATCTTAGACATGGCATTTACAGCTATTTTTAAACACACTGTATTTATTTGCCATATTGGAAAAATATTACATATAATGTGCCGTAATTTTGCACGGGCCACATTTTAGGTTTCATTTTTCCAATAAATAAACAAACAGTAATAGTGCATTAAAATGTGCAGAGTTGTGTTCCCATGTGTACACATCTGTGGACGATATTCACTTTGAAAAATGAACAAAATGTGTAATTTAATTGGGTGTTCACATACTTAGGACTGTACAGAACCTGTAGTAACACAGCTGTAATTCATGCTGCACAGACAGACGAAGTAAGTTAGCTGAAAAATGAAGGACTCACCAAACCCATCAAAGTCAAGTTCTTGATCAACGACGACATCTAACAGAGATTCACCAGGGGAGGCCTTCACTGCGATTTTTTCTCCGTCTCGATTGATGAAATTAACAGTCACCTTGTTTTCTGACCTAGTGACAAGAAAGGAATTAAAAACTGTAAACAGACTACTGTGTAACCCAGCATTTCTCAAACTATGGGCCGGGGGGGGGGGGGGGGGGGGGGGGGGGGGGGGGGGGGGGGGGGGGG
>JBBJLS010000002.1:21928129-21955999 GCA_037577275.1 Bryconaethiops microstoma | reverse complement strand
AAACACTAAATGCAAAAGGGTTTGTCAACACACAAAGCATTCATATTTGCCAAGTTAGGCAAAAATATGAGGCTACAAATGATAATAAACTAAGAGCCGTTTGGGAGCCGAAATAAACAAATGTGGACAGCCTATGGAGCATCATAATTTTTTGATTAGATTTGTTACATACTAAGTACATTTGTTTGCTTGGTCTTCTGTGCACTGTATTATTTAATGGTTCTGCAGTTTTTACATTTAACTGCCTCTAGAAATTGAAGGATTTGAATAAGTGCATGTATGTTCAATATTGGAAAATATATCGTGATAAATTTTTTTTTGCCATATCACCCAGCCCTAGACCACACTATGGAATTTTTGGCATCTTGCGGTTTAATGAGAGGTATTCGATAGGGACTTTGAGGTGCTAGCCTTGATGGACTGAGTGTGATTGTGGTTACATTTGTTAATAACAATGCTCTTCATTATTCCTACTCTTTTTTGGACATGTTTTACTGTTTAATTTTACTGTTTCTCCACACATGCATACACCACTGCACCAGCCAGACTCTTCTCTGATCTCACCTTTGCACCGTCTGTCTCCAGTGTTTGGCTAAATTCCCATGCAAGACCAGTCCATCAAAACGCATGTGTGCCAGTGTGATTTCTGCCTCGCTTTACCCCTCCCTACTGAAACAAAGCAGTTTTAGAAAAAGCACCCTGGTAACTCCCCCTCTATGAGGATCAGCAGGCCCGATGTTTGTCGATGTGCTCAAGTTGTGAAGGAAATTGGCCGCCTGACAACGGAAAGAGAATTCTTTGACTGATGCCTGTAGATACTGCTAATACTGTAATGACGGGAGAGCTGCTTGGCTCCTGTATGGCTACGGTCCCAGTGGCTGGATCTGATCTGCAGTGGAGTCCGTGTTTTTCTAATCTTGCAAAGTTTCTGATATGCTGGAAAACGCTTGCATATTTCAGTGCAATTTTATGTAAGCTGAGAACCTTCAACGTGACCATGCAGTATTTGTTTTCTCTGCATCCAGCCTTTTTTATGCATTCCTTGGCCAACTCAAAGGGCTTTGTTCAAGCTCTTGGCTGCTCTTTGGTTTTAACCCCAGCCATAGAGCTGAAAAGCAGGGACATACCAAGAGCTGGGGGTCTGCGATTAGTACCGTAACTCGAAGGAATGCCAGTAGCCTCCAAGCAGGGGGTCTGTGAGCGAGCCAAAGCAGCAGACTTCTTCTACAGCTTATGTTTCCGTTAAACGGGTCAACTGAGAATCCTACTCTCTAGGACGTCTGTGTTTGGTTTCCAAAGAGCAAGGCCTGCAAAGAGCAGTGGTGCTTTAGCTTGTGTTATAATGCCAAGTGGTCCACCCTGAGAAACTGGTGCCATCTTGAAATCAGTAGGGCAGTGGTTTCACAGTACTGCCCCTGTGGCACCGCCTAAATGCTACTGGACAGATAAGCTAACTGGATACACATGGAACCAGAAACCCAGTTGTGATTATTAAAATGTGAGCATATCCTGTATATTTTGACATTGGTTGAAATTTGACCTATTTTCTTTCTCACTTACCATGTACAGTGCCCTCCTTAATTATTGCTACCTTGCTAAAAATCATTGAAAACATTTATAAAAAAATCTTATAGTTATTGAAAAAAACCTTCCTGTATTTGAGGAAGGTTAAGTCTGAGAATAAAGCACCCATTAGTAAAAATTCTTTTTTAACTGTACAGTATTATTTTAAAACTGTTGGGATGTCAAGAATCTTGAAGTAAGGGAATGTAAATAAAGTTTGATCCTATGCATATTTAAGTTGGCCTAAGTGTTTTTAAGCAGGCATCAATAATTTCCTGTTTCGCTGAGGTATAAAAATTAAGTGACACACGGCTCAAATCCTCTCGTCATCCATAACCATGGTAAAGATTCAAAAGGATTCTGTTGCATTCATGTGAAAATGTGCTGTCACCTTGCCTCCATGTCCAACACAAGACGTCATCTCTATGCCAACAAACTGCTTGTTATGCCAGAAAGAATTCTTTCCTATGTTTTCATCAAAATTGTGGCATAAAGACAACACTCGATAAACATAAAGGGGAATTTTCATTAGCCTTCTTCACTCAAATTAAATAAGGGTGCCAATAGTTCTGGAGTGCACTGTGTCAAGACTTAGAACACATAATTACTGAATAGCTTTTCTGCTTTTAATGAGAAATCATTCTATTTTTTGCCCAGGTGTTTTCGGTGGACATGGATGGGTCACATTTACAAGTGATCCTCAATGTATCGGTTGACTATCCTGAGAACCTGGCTGTGGATTGGGTGAACAATAAACTTTATGTGGTAGAGGCCAGTGTCAACCGAATTGACATGGTGGACTTTGACGGGAACAATCGTGTCACTCTAATCGCAGAGAACCTGGGAAACCCAAGGGGACTGGCCTTAGACCCAACTGTTGGGTGAGTAATTTAAAAAAAGGACTGCTGCAGCTCAGGTAGCTGAGGCAGTTTATATACTGCAAAGTGTACACCGAGAGTTTTATGCTAAACCACATAGTCAAAATTGCTAATATTTGACAGATGAGGTGGTAAGCTTCTGGTGTGTTTCATATGTTATGCTTCACCATCTCACACAGGAGCAGGGTGAAAGAATGATGTTGGTGGGAACAGACTTTACCTAATACCCAAATGTAATGAGCAAAAATGTAATAAGCAAGTGCTTCATCTTTCATTGATCCTCATTGTTGGTTTTACTTATTTAGGACCAGCAGCTCCAAAGTTCTAATCTTGTAAAAGAAACCAAAAACAGGTCTCAGATCAGCTTAAAGGGATATCTCCCATTGGCACCTCTTCTGTCGTCCTCTGTCTTCCCTAAGCAGAACAAAGTAATTAGTTAGAGAGCTGGAGAGCTATATACTATACTATTGTAAAGGATTAGCTGGAAGTAATAAGAAAAGAGGAGATGCACTGAAACCCAATATGGAATGAGGGCCAGACAGATCCCGCAAAATTAGGAAGTGACAGTTAATGTACACAACAGCAATGCTTTTGATGAAAGTGCTTGGGTGTTCATTTCAAACGCAGTATGCTTTTTTCCCTTGCAGGATTTACTGACTTATTTAAAAATGAAAGCTAAAGTATAGGTAGCATCCAGTGACTTGGATCTTGTCCCATAATGAGATTTTTCAGGAGAGATCTGTATGCAGTGTCTAGGGTTGACAAAAGGTTCTTGTTGTACTGTAATGTGATTGCATAGTTTAAAGATTAGATCTCGTATATCTTGAAAGAGGGAAAGAAGACTATGTCCTTTATATTTCGCTCTAGGTATCTTTTCTTCACTGACTGGGACACTCTGAATGGTGAACCTGGTCTGGAGAGGGCCTACATGGATGGCACCAACCGCTATGGTATTATTAGATCCAAACTGGGCTGGCCTGCTGGGATCACCCTGGATATTGACGCCAAGAGAGTGTACTGGGTGGACAGTCGCTATGACTACATAGAAACCGCCACTTATGATGGTCTACACAGGTATGTAAGCAAGCTCCCTGGTGTAGTTTTATACCACATGTGCCTTCATCTGGGTCTAATATTAAATCAGTAGGTGTCTGCTTGTCATCTACTGTCTCTGGGCATGTTTGTATTAGACCTCATTTAGATAAGCCTTTAACTCAGCACATCTTTCATAATAAATTATAATAATTGGAATATTTAGTGATGAACTACTGTTTGTCCTGAAGTTGAATAATTGAAGCCATTGTCTAATTGTTTTAAAGGAAAACAGTAGTGCATGGAGGTTCAGTGATACCTCACCCATTTGGCATCAGTCTGTTTGAACACTCCCTGTATTACACTGATTGGACCAAGATGGCTGTCATGAAAGTGAACAAGTTCAGTGACAGCAACCCACAAGTACTTTTTTCAACCACTCAGACTCCACATGGTGTGGCTGTGGTTCATGCCTTCAGGCAGCCCTATGGTAAGCCAGTTAGTACAATTTGTTGTGAAATAGTAAATAATATTAAAACATTGTAACCAACTAAAGGACAAATGATTTTGTTAGTTTTTGTGTGTGTGTCATCTAACAATGTTCACATTGAATAAATGTCAGTGTAATTGATTGGCTTTGGATTGAGCAAGTATGCTACAGAAATTGTCAGTGTTAAAGGATGTACTTTTTGTTGTGTCTGTTTTGTTGACAGTAAGTAACCCATGTGGTACGAACCGTGGAGGCTGTGAGCAAATCTGTGTGTTGAGTCACAGGACAGACAACGGTGGTCTGGGATACCGCTGCAGGTGTCGCATGGGTTACGACTTGCACGCTGATGGCAAGAGATGTGTGGGTAAGACAGTTCATTAACAACAGCTATCTTTCTACTCTGTTCAGCTCAATGTGTTTAAAGTGGAACTTTCTTTCCATTTCACAATACATGTAATATTTTTCCTGCGTAATAAGGTAAACAACAAACTTTTGTTTATATTGTGCAGCAGTAATAAGTAATTTCCAGTTACTTCCCATGTATTTTCTTTGGGTTACTCTTATGTGAGGTGACCTTAGGTATTTGATATTATTATGCCTTGCCCTTTGCCTTGTCTTGCAGCTGTGAGGCAGTTCCTGCTCTTTTCCAGTCAGCTGGCAGTTAGAGGAATCCCCTTTAACCTCTCCTCTCAGGAAGATGTCATCCTACCTGTCACTGGGACTCCATCATACTTTGTTGGAGTGGACTTTAGTGCAGAAGATAATTCTATCTTTTTCTCCGACACTGCTAAGGACATTATCTACAAGCAGAAAGTGGATGGGACAGGTAAGATAGCTGGTAATCTTCTATTTGTATGTGAAGTAGTGATTGCTGAACACAGAATGGATATGCATATTGAAATGTTTTGTCCAGGTGTGATTTTTGCATTTGACTCATAGATCTTTCATTCTATATCCAGAGAGATTTTTGATTCACTTTTTGGAAAACCCAGAAACATTTTCCAGCTTTGCCACCTTTACCCAAGATTGACAGTCATTGCTGGCTAATTTTAGTCACAAACACATCATTTTCATTTTTGTTTATTTCTCCAGTATCATTTGTTGCTGCAGAGCTGGAACATGGTTTAGGAGAGTCTACTGACTCTGGTGCGTTGTCAGGGAGAGGAGAGTAAAGCCAGGCTAAAACAGACCATGTTCCAGTCAAGTAAACCTTGCTTGCCATGTCCTTTTTAGAGAGAGAGATACTTGCAGCCAATCGGGTAGAAGGCGTGGAGGATCTGGCTTATGACTGGATATCAAAGAATCTGTACTGGACTGATCCACGCTACAGGAGCATATCAGTCATGAAAGTGGTGGATAAGTCCAGAAGAGCTATTGTACGCAACCTGAACAACCCAAGATCAATAGTTGTGCATCCAATGGTTGGGTGAGTTAAACCCTTACATGGCCAGGCCCTGCCGGGTCCATATTTTTAGTGCACACTTCTGTAACCCATAAATATATTAGCCAGTTTACAGTTACTGAGCAGTAAGCCTTAGAGTAAAATAAGCCAATGATTTTAAGGGGTTCAAATGTGTTAAGTTGAGCTGGCTGGTGTAAGTGGACACTCTGTTTGCTAGTATTATTTTATAAACAAAATAAAAAAAAACTTTGCAGTACTCCTACAGGTTTAATTTCGCATTGCATTTATGTAATTTGATATTCTAAACTTCAAAGCAAAACATGCAACCTCAGGTATCTCCAAGAGAAAAGATAAGCTGTGATCTTGGATGAGAAATCACAGCCATGTTCAAATGTCAACTGAAAACACAAATCAGTGAGCAGGTCCGAGCCAGGAACAACGCTCAGGGGGCCTCACTTTCACCTTAGCTCTCTGTTTCCCTAAGACCATGAAAAAGCGTTAGCAATCTGGGCACTTGTATCCAGTCACACCTACCATAATGCAGGAGGTGCCCACCCATTCATAGATTGTTCCTACTTTGAACCCAGAGCAGATAAAGGGACTCTTTATGCACTGCTAGTGGGACATTTCCAATAGCTTCAAAGTCATAAGGCCTCTGGGCCCAAGAGGCTAGATTAGTGCTGCATGAAGGCTGGTATTGTAGTGCCTGCTAAGAACTTGGCTTAAGAAAGAAAACCCTACTGCGTTCTTGAATAAACTGTCGATACATTTTTGTTTATGAATAAAAACCTTGCAGACAGTCTTGAAAAGCATCCCTGCAGATAGACTGTTATTAGGTGTGGGAGTTGTAAAGGGATGGAAAAGTATATGATTATGTTTTTTTGTATGTTTATATTTGCCTGTATGTATGTTTGCTTGACAGTTTCCTTTTCTGGACCGACTGGTACCGTCCAGCAAAGATTATGAGATCCTGGTGCGATGGGTCACATGCTCAGTCAATAGTAAATACCACTCTTGGATGGCCTAATGGCCTAGCCATCGACTGGAGGTGAGCACATTCCAACACCTCTCATGATTTGCATAAATATACTATTTCAATGTATCATCCAGGCATGCTGATAATACCAAATAACAAAAAATCTGAAAGTAGTTAATTCTTAAAAAAACAGCCTTATATATTCATCACATGGCCTGCTGAAAATGTATTGTTTATTAATCTAAAAGCAAGCTAATCTCTTTAGACACCATCATAATTCTATTTATCAGAACATCATCTTAATGCTCCCTCTCCCTCTTCCCGTTTCTCCCCAGTTCCATGCGTTTGTATTGGGTGGATGCCTTCTTTGATAAGATCGAGCACAGTACTTTTGATGGCCAAAACAGATTGTCATTGGATCGGATCACTCAGATATCCCATCCATTTGGACTTACTATTTTTGGGGGTGGGTCAAGGTTTTCTTAATCATTTACACCCTTGTATGTAGTAGTAGTGCTTTGGGATTTTTACAGTTATTATTATTGTGGTAGACAGTAAAATTTTTAATATCACAGAAATTGCCTGAGAAAAAAAATAGTTTTTAGAGAACCTACTCATAATTTCTATCTCTATTATATTGTTCTCTAACCTGATTAATTCTACTGATGGAAGACAACAGTCAGGTTTCTTTGACCTCAATGGGAGACGGTGGGTAAAGAATCTGAGGTCAGAGATCATAGACAGTCACTGACCCAGCCTCTGTCATAAGTATATGTGTCTGTCGCAGGTTATGCATACTTCACTGACTGGCGTCTAGGGGAGATTGTCCGTGTTCGCAAAACGGACGGTGGAGAGATGGTGATTATCCGACGAGGGATCAGCTACATTATGCATGTCAAATCTTTCAACGCTGACTTGCAAACTGGTAAGAGATGCTTTCATCTCTTCACTCATCGAATTTCCCACTTGTGGGACTAATAAAGGTTTATCTTATCTTATCTATGCCCACTCTTCTGTCTCTTACTCTTAAAGTTTCCCTCTTCCCTTTACTACATCCAAAGCTCAGTACATCCAGTCTTTTCCAAAATATCTTAAATTTAGTCCGAATTTCTGTTTCAGAAGTTTATTGGCCGAAATGGATGTGCTTTGAAGCTCGGTGTATATGTATACACATGCCAAACCACAATTTCACATTTTTCATTTTTGAGTTTTGTAAAGTATTAACCCAATCCCCATTTTATGTTTTCACTATTTTTTCACTCCACTAGGTTCTAACTTCTGTAATAGACCATCGAACCCTAATGGAGACTGCAGTCACTTTTGTTTCCCTGCACCTTATTCCCAGCGTGTGTGTGGTTGCCCATATGGAATGAAGCTGGCCCCCAATCAGCAGACTTGCCTTGATGATCCATCCAATGAGCCCCCTACACTGCAGTGCGGCTCCAACTCTTTCTCCTGCTCTAATGGAAGATGTGTTCCTCAGAGCTATCAGTGTGATGGTGTGGATGACTGTCATGACAACAGTGATGAGGCCCACTGTGGAACTAACAGTAATATATATTTACTCTTTATATTATGACTTTTCAATAAAAACTAAGCTCAGGAGAATGCCTCTCTAACATTAATTTACCTAATACCCAGCCATAGATATATGAAGAACCTTTGGGAATTTCTCCTTCAATTCATTAAAATCTGCCCCTAGAGGAATGTATGCATATTTGATATAGTAAAATGTGCTAGCATGTGGAGTTTTCTATCACTATAGTAGTATACTTTATTGTTGCATGCACTCCAATAGTTTTTGTGTAAGTTTGCACATGTTCAGAGAGGAATTTGGATTTCGAGAAACTTATTTAGCAGGACTGAATATATAACTGATGTATGTAGAATCTTTCGATGCATTGATTTGCTGGCTCTTTGTGGCACAAAACAAAAATATGAATTGAATTTTTTGCTTTGACACATCATGTCCTTTACATATAAAAGTAATGCGACATAATCACATTATTAAAAGGCTGAAATAAAATACCTTGTTAAATTTCAGATTTTCAGTACTTTTCTGTTTTGCTTTTTTTGCTTTTGAGTTAACAATATCTCTTTTCTTCTCTCATTTAGACAACACCTGCTCCTCCACAGCCTTCACCTGTGCCAATCAGCACTGTGTGCCCAGGAACTGGCGCTGCGATGGCCACAATGACTGTTTTGATGGCAGTGATGAGAGAGAATGTCCTACTCAGACCCCTGGCACATGCCAGGCTGACCAGTTCAGCTGTGCCAACCACCGCTGCATCCCACACACTTGGCTCTGCGACACAGATAACGACTGCGGCGATGGCTCCGATGAAACTAACTGCGGTAAGAAACTTCTGAAAATTCTGCAATGTTTAAGGATTTTCATGACGTCTGTCTTCCTAATTGTTTTTTTTTTTTGTTTGGTAGATTCTATGGGGACATGCCACCCAGATCAGTTCCAGTGTCCTGACCACCGCTGTATTGACCCAGCCTACGTGTGTGATGGAGACAGAGACTGTGTAGACGGGGCAGATGAGCAGGGCTGTGGTAAGAGTCATTCTGCTGCCTTCAAGATGTTGAATTCTTTCACTTAACTCTTTCCAGTTTTCAGCCTAATCTCTATCTGCTAAATTTGTACCATGTCATCTGTCAGCTAGGACTGTAAATGTGCCAGAGTGAGCCCAGAATTCTAATGTACCTCTGTTGTTTCTGGTCAGATGCTAAGAGGCACTCTGAAGTAGCTTATGTTAAAAATGTAACAACACTAATCCAAAACATAAGCGTGTCTATGTGTAGATTATGCATACACAAGTGGGTATACAATGAGCAAATCATTCATGAATCAATTTAGTGCATATACCACCACTAAAAGATTACTTGTGTTGAATTGTAAATGTTTTTTTCTCTCTTTCCGTTATATGTGAATCTACTGCAGTTTACAACTGCACTGGCTATGAGTTTAAATGTGCTAATGGACATCAGTGTGTCAACTCCTACTACCGCTGTGATGGGGTTTTTGACTGCAATGATCGCTCTGATGAATCTGGATGTCGTGAGTGTCATTTTTATTTATTTCACAGGCGAACAATTGTTGGATGAATGTAAAACCAAAAAATACTGTAATTTAGCCTTAGGAACGGTAAAGCAACAGCCTTTAACTTACTACTATTATAACCTTTGACCATGCAGCCACTAGACCACCAGGCATGTGCCACCATGAGAGTGAGTTCCAATGCCAGTCAGATGGCAGCTGTATACCGGCTGCATGGGAGTGTGATGGCCACCCTGACTGCACAGATGGTTCGGATGAGCACCACGCCTGCCCCCCACGGACCTGCCCCACCTCGCTATTCCGCTGTGACAACGGCAACTGTGTATTCACAAGTTGGCTGTGTGATGGTGACAATGACTGTCGGGACGGCAGTGATGAACGTGACTGTCCTACACCCCCATTCCGCTGCCCCAGCTGGCAGTGGCAGTGCCCCGGCCACAGTGTGTGTGTCAATCTCAGCCGAGTGTGTGATAATACACCTGACTGCCCGAATGGAGCGGATGAGTCACCACTTTGCAGTAAGTAATAACTTTTTTGTTATCTGAACTCTGAGGAGAGATTGTCCCATGCACTAGCCTACCCAGTCCTTTATATAGAATTTAGTTACAGATTATGTTCAACATCTACAAAAAAAGTGAAAGTATATCTTATGTGCAGCATCAGACTGAGTTAAACTGGTCACTTTATTATTTATTACTTTCTTTATGTCGTTTATGAACAGTTTCAGGTGTTTTCATCACTCAGCAATGTGAGGCTGCAGTTGCTCCAGCAGGATGTTAGAAGCACATTGTTTACCTATGCTATTAAATCTTAATATTTTGAGCGAGGACATTATTTTATGAGTTGCTATAAGGTTCTTTTCAATTGAATATACATTTGTATGTCTAGTGTTTTCTTCTTTTTGGTCAAATAATGAAGTCAAAATGAAGTTAAAATGAATGTTTGTTTTGTCATTCTGCTATTCTTTCCTGTGCTATGTATTATGTTATTGAATTAAGACTTCAATATGACATCTCATGTTTCAAATCATGCATGTGCGGCTCTGATCTAGTAATTAACTTTAAAGTGATCTGTGATTTCCCTTTTCCATGCTCCCCTCACTGTTCTCAGATGAGCCTTTACCAGGTAGGCCATTTCCTCAATCATCCACAGTCCTCTGCATGTAGCACTGATTGACCCCAATGTCTGCCTTACCATGCTCACTATCTGTCCAATTCTAGACAGAATGTCATTAAATCTGCAATCGTTTGTAGAATAGAGTGAAAAAAAGAGTAGTGCAGTGTCTAATATGTAGTCTCAAATACTATAGGATCTTAATGCTTGGTAGTTTACATAGCTGTATTGGAAGTACTAGAACATTACAGAAATGTCACAGCATTATGAGTGTTCCAGATCTACAGTAGGTAAAGCTGACAATGCAGTGCATACTTTGAAGACATTTAAATTTTTTATTTTTTTCTTTCCTTCAGACCAAGAGAGTTGTTCAGACAACAATGCGGGTTGCACTCATGGATGTATTCAGGGTCCATTTGGGGCTCAGTGCACGTGTCCAATGGGCTATCAGCTAAGCAATGACTCAAAGACGTGTGAAGATATGAACGAGTGTGATCCACCTGGACTGTGCAGCCAGCATTGTTTCAATGAGAGAGGTTCTTTCCGCTGCCACTGCCAGGAAGGATATACACTCGAGACAGATGGACGGACCTGCAAGGCCTCAGGTGTGTGTATGTGCATGTGTGTGTGTGTGTGGTTTTTGTGCAAATTTAAAGACAAAAATGTCATGTCTTTGTAAGAAAGCCAGAGGAACATGAGACAACATGGTCCTGACTTTGTAAAGTGCTTTTAATTTTTTGTTTAAAGAGTAAACACATTGTTTTGGTTGCCGAAGTGTTGGAGTAACACCCTTTTGTACTCTGCTACATAACATTGATGCAACCTTGCAATACACACATGTCATATGCTGTCACCAGTTTGTTCACTAATATAACAGTATTATGTTCTTGTTACCGCATGCTAATTTAGGGGCACAGCATTAAACATTATAGTGTAATTATCCGTAATGGAATATTATGTTAGTGGAAATTATCTGTCTTGACAACTCAGTATATGACATTTGCCATAACATGGTTATATCAACATAATGTTGCACAGTGAAGTTTAACTAGTTTTGAATATGGTTAGGTATAATTAGGCTTATGAATTTCTTATAACCTATCAGAAGTTATGTACAAGACATACGCATTACCCCACATCCTGATACAATATGAAAACAAAATAAGGAAAGAGAGGAATGTTGTACTATATACCAAAATCATAGAACGAAACATCTGCACCCATCCTGAGTTTTCCCATTTCCTTGGTATGAAATGTCTGCAGCTGAAATCAGATAGACATGCTCATAGTTTTGTGATGTGTGATGATGATAGGATAAGAATTGGCCAAGTGGAGCCATGTGAGAGGAGCCGCTGTCTTTCTGCTGGTGCCTCCCTCTCTCTGCCCTCTGGTCGGATTACTACAGATAAGACAAATAACATATATGTCAGTCACAAACTTTCACATGGGGTAATTAGGTCTTAATAACCAGACAAAGGCTTGTTTATGAGCCGCACTACTGACATGGACCCATCCACTACAGAGATAACCTGCTGAAAAATGCTGTCATTTGATATACCTTCGTTTTTTCTGAACACGATTCTACCACAGTACTCCTTTTTGTGCTTCTGCGTGGATGTCCAGAGACTTCATTCATTGTCCTTAGTAGTTTGTAACTATTAGTCTGATAACTGGAACATTCTGGGGAAAAAAAGTGTTTTTCTCTGCATCACAGAGATGTTTATTTTCACAATCTCACAGGATCTCGAGAAGTAATTCTTCTGGTGGCCAGTCGTAATCAGATCATATCTGATGACATAATCTCTCAGCCTAATGTGGTCCGCTCCCTTGTCCGAGATGGCCGTAACATCGTGGCGGTGGATTTTGACTCAATGACGGACCGTGTGTTCTGGTCTGACACCACCCAGGACAGAATATGGAGTGCGCATAAGAATGGCAGTGACAGAACCGTGGTAATGACACAGCAGAGTTTCAGTGAAAGTGACTTAAAAAGCTGCTATTTACAAAAAAATGGACATGGTCATAAACATAAACCTTCGCTTTCAGAATCCTGTACATTCTACACTCAAAAAGGATTCTATGTAGTATAAAAAATATTATACTGTTTAAGTATTGCATGATAATAGCAGAATAATATTTTGTGTAATTTTTTAAAAATCCTTTTTAAAGCTGTGACTCAGAAAGCATCATATGGTCCATATTTTTGTTTGAAATTAGTGGACCATCAGAGAATCAGTTTGATAAACTTTTTTTAAATAACAAGTATTACATCATTGTGTAAAACCATTTAACAATGCAACAAACCGTTTGTGTACACTTTGCCTTTACTACAGAACCACTGATGAACACCTTTTTAAGGCTGTAGTTATTCAGCCAAATTTTGCATTGTCCTACGTTATATTGTACACTTGACAACCTCTCTTTACATTTGCAGATTTTTGACAGTGGTGTGACAGTCACTGAGAGCCTCGCAGTTGACTGGGTGGGTAGAAACCTGTACTGGACAGACTATGTTCTGGAGACCGTGGAGGTGGCCAAACTGGATGGTTCCCATAGAACAGTGCTTGTTAGTCAGAATGTCTCAAATCCAAGGGGCCTTGTGCTGGATCCCAGGAATGGGTAAGCTCAGTGATACACAGGCACACTCCTCAGACCTACAAACCTACAGAGCCAGTAAAACAAAGGATGGATTACACAGAATTATACAGAATCGACCTTTCCATCCTCTTCTTAGAAATATGTTCTTTCATAACTACTGTTGTGAGGTTGGGCAAACTTCACAGAATTATGACAAAAATGCTATTCAACCAAATAATAAGCTGTAACTATTTTTTCTTAAAATTCTTAAATGTAGAAAATGTTATTAATTTCTAATGATATTTATTTTGCATGAGCGGTCACTCCATTAGGACAGAATGGATATCATTTTTGAGCTAAATGAAAGCATGGTGGCAACTTGTTGTTTGCAGCCTACTTCGTTTAGATTAACTATAGCAACATAGTCCAGGCTGCCTGGTAGTACGGCATGTTCAACACTATGTATGTAGCAGAAATATTATAGTGATCAGATGTGAAAAGTGTATGTAATTTCCCATTAATCTGAGTACTGTCTCATTTAGTAAGAATGAGTGAAAACTATTTTCTAGTTTTGTCTGGATTTCAGTGTTCATCTCATGTTTTGGACGGACTGGGGAAGAAACCCTCGCGTTGAGAGAGCCAGCATGGATGGCAAACTAAGGACCACCATCATCAGCAACAAGCTCTACTGGCCCAATGGTCTGACCATAGACTATCCCAACAGTCTGCTCTACTTTGCTGATGCTTACCTGGACTTCATTGACTACTGTGATTACAATGGAAACAACAGGAGACAAGTTCTGGCTAGTGACCTGGTGAGACATTCTTTTACATTACTGATTCATGTGCAATTTTTTTGCCCTTAACCCATGTGAATAAAATTCGCCTCTTGTCTTTCAATGAAAAGGTACTGCAACACCCCCACGCAATTACCATTTTTGAGGATTTTGTCTATTGGACCGACAGATATGTCAATCGTGTGATCCGGGCCAACAAGTGGCACGGAGAGAACCAGACGGTGATGCTGTATAACCTGCCCCAGCCCATGGGTCTGGTGGCAATGCATCCAGCCAGACAACCAGCAGGTACAGCTTAGCATTTTCAGCAGCTCTTTTTCCAAAACATCGCTGTTCAAGTTGCATTACATGAGCGCAGAAAGCACTGGTTATGCGGCTCATTGGGTTTTAAGATGGGTGGGACTTTATTCTGGCTAATAGCTAGTTGATGTCCAATCACATTTCATATTTGGTGTGTAAATTATTAAAGTACTATTACAGAGAGGTTTGACATAATCACCAATGTTTAATGCTTTCTAAAATTTTCGCATTTGATTGGTCTCTTCTGATTACATCTTCTTTTTGTGAAGGTGACAACCCATGTGCAGTGAGCCCCTGCACCCACATCTGCCTTCTGTCTGCAGTTGGTCCCAGGTTTTACTCCTGTGCCTGTCCTGCTGGTTGGACTCTGGCAGCTGACCAGTTTACTTGTGCCAGAGGTATAACATGCCTCAAACAAATTTTTTTTTTTTTTCAAAATGACTTATTTATTATGCTTCTCTGTTTCTTTTAAATATACCATGCATTTCACGGGTTAATTATTACAGTAACATTGTAATGTATAGCATCGTTTATAAGGCTTTATGAATGCTACCCTTCCGGTATTACTTTACTGTGAGTTTAAGAAAGCTGAAAAGAGGAATATTACTTCTCATTTTGTATTATGCTTTTTATGTGTACATTTTTTTCTCTATAAGAATAGTGCTGTGTCTTTCACTTTGGCCTGACTTCAGTTAATCTCCTTGACTCACTGACTGAATGAAGTATTGCTTCTTGACATAGGATATGTACTGGGTTTCAGGAGAAGACAATCTTGTCAACAGCATCCCATTTTCAGTTTTACTCCATAATCTCTCCTTCTCTGAGGGCAAATATTTACGATCATGAAAGCTCTTAGCTCAGCTTATGGTTATGGTTGAGCACGGACAAGAGAGCTTTAATCTTAAATCCAGAGGGTCCTCTTTAGGGCAACCGTCCAACCACTCTCAGGTTTCAGCTTTTGTCAGCAATGTTAGGCACATTTTCCCCTAAGAGATGAATGATTATCCCAAAAAGAGAATCAGTGAGTGCTCACTGATCTCAATCTCTGATGACACAGCAGAACATTCTCACTGTAGAGAACTTAAAAAAAAAAAAACTCACAGGTTATTTTGAACACTGACCAGCTTTATGAAATTTTATAGTCAGCTATGTTAGCTCATAAAACCATCGATATGTCATTGTGTATTCATTCTCATTTCACTACACTTGTTAAATGTGTAACAAAACCGCTGCATGACATGGTCTTGGCATAAAATTGTCTTACAGTGGATGATCCCTTCCTGGTGGTTGTTAGGGATAGCATCATTTATGGTATATCCCTCAACCCAGAAGATAAGAGCAATGATGCCATGGTACCTGTTGCTGGGCTGCAGAATGGATACGATGTGGACTTTGACGATGCTGAGCAGATGATCTACTGGGTTGAGCACCCTGTAAGCATTTGAAAATTCGTAAATAAGCCGCCCATCGGAACACCATTTGATTAGAGTTATGAATGGTAGACTTCACATTTTCATTTGGTTAAAAGTTTGTTGTCAGTTTTGTGGAAAATGATTAAATTATTTTGCTTGTTTTGCATGTTCTTAAATAATCATTTAATGATTTTAAAAAAATTTCCATTCATTGGCAAACCAAATTTCTCTATACAGGGGGAGATTCACAGGGTTAGGGCAGATGGCACAAACAGGACTGAGTTTGCTCCAGCGGCTATCTTGGGATCTCCAGTGGGATTGGCACTTGACTGGATGTCTCAAAATCTATACTACACCAACCCATCCACACAGTCTATAGAGGTGAGGTAACCCCTGCACCTTACGGTCAGGCACATTGCAATACTCAGCTTGATGTTTGTAAATCTGACGGCCTTGAATCAGTTACAGAGAAAAACAGAATTAAGTATAGCTATAAAAGCAAATTTTTTTTACCCTGTAAATGTTGTGTGACAGCTTCTTTTGCAACTGTTCATATAGGTACTGAAGCTGAAAGGTGATGTGCAGTACAGGAAGACTCTTCTCACTAACAATGGTACCCCGACAGGGGCAGGCACCCCAATTGGCATAGCAGTGGACCCGGCACGTGGGTAAGCCCCAGTTTAGCAGTGACCTGGCACAAAGGCTGATCCCTTCATTCTTTGAACTTCGTCACTCTGAATTCACACAGTCCACCTAGCACTCAAAACCACTTTACCATCCCAGTTTACCCCTTAAACTGTAGGCATATTATACTGTTATTCATCTTGAGACTTAATGTTCAGTAACTACTTTGAAACTACTTTTTTGTTTCTATTACATACAGGACCTTACAAAAATATTAGAAGCACCTACCCTGCACTTACGCTCACTGTTCACTTTTTCAAATCCACTATGTAAGTGGAAAATTACAGGCTGCAGGTCACCTGCTGTCATTCAAAGTTTGTTAATCACTCTCTATATCATTCTTCAGTTGTCAGTTTCTGGCTTCTGTAAACTGGATTATTTGGGTGGTAGAACATTCCCTGCAGAGACGTGACGCTGGCATAGTAGTAGTAATGTGTGAGTTTGTGTGGTGTGTCAGGGACAGTGGCTTTGCCAGAGTTTTTGCACGTCACTGTCAGTGTTAGGTTGAGAGAGGCTGCCACAAGGCTTATGTCAAAAACTGATCACTGAGGTGTAGGTGTTCCTAATAAACTAGTTGACGAATGTAGCATCATGTTAATCTCACCTAATTTGACAGTAGTACGTTTTATGTAGGATTTTTCCTAGACAAGGATGGTCCTGGACTGCATTATCCTTTCAATGGAAAATCTCTATTGAGAATACTATGTAACCCCTGTCCAGGACTCATCAAGTGTTTTAATATGTACATATTCCTTGTTCTGTGTTACAGGAAGATGTACTGGACAGATCAAGGGACAGAGAGTGGCGTTCCAGCCAAGGTGGCATGTGCAGACATGGATGGGTCTAACTCAGTTATCCTCTTCACCAACAACCTGGATCATGTGGAGTTTATCACAATTGACATTAAAGAGAACAAACTCTACTGGGCCGTCACAGGGACTGGAGTGGTTAGTTGGATTTACTTTGGTCACTGTTTGATTTACCAAACGTTTATTTTTTTTTTTTGGTTTATAATACTCATATCACTGTTCTAAACAGATTGAGAGAGGAGATCCAAATGGGTCAAACCGCATCACTATGGTTACTGGCTTGTCTCACCCATGGGGTGTGGCTGTGCATGGAGATTACCTGTACTTCACCGACAGGGACTTTGAGGTGATTGAACGTGTGGACAAAGCAACGGGAGCCAATAAAGCTGTGCTGAGGGACAATATAGCTGGTCTCAGAGTACTCAAGGTGCACTATAGAGAGAGTAAGTTGTCTATTGTTATCAATGGCATTTTTTGTTAGACAGTCTGTTAGATCCCTTTCCGCCCCTTGATTATTTCCGTGACAGGGTTATGATCTTTTCGGGATGTCATCTTATCCTGTATAGCCATGTGACAATTACGAGGGAAGAATGACTTTAAATAAGGGATCACTTTACCAATTTGTTCCCCACTGCCACAGAAGCGTGCTTGACTTATACGAGGAAGAGTCAGTGTTTCTTTGTTCCGTGATCAATGGGTGGGTTCATTCCTCTGGCACTGAACAGTGGTTTTTGTGCAGCCTTGTCTAGTTGAAAACAGGAGAAGCTGCAATTAGAGTGAAGCAAGTACTCATGACTGCCAGTCACGGCAACATTTCTGCAGGGTTTTAAATGAGATGTCTTTAAAGAATGTCTTGATAATGTGCTGTATGCAAAATGCAGTAGCCAATATACGGTTGCTTTGTGTTCTCGCGCATGGACTAAAACATTTATATAGTTATATTTTCTATGGAAATTTTGCTGAATTTTACGTTAATATTTATGTTACAAAATTATTAAATTATGTTTTTCTTAATAATTTTAGCACTAAAATTCATGAAAAATTATATATTGCCACGAAAAAACAACAAAAGAAAACGTGGATAATATTTGCGGTTTCCACTAACAATTATTTGTTCGGTTCTAAGAAAAAATCCACAAACACATGAGGCCGCAAATTCTGAACCACGATTTTGCGGAGGAACACTGTATAGCTTACTACATGACATTCTTAAAGATGTTGTTTGGTTCACTAGATTATACTAGACCTATGCATTTCTCTCTTTCTTTCTCTCCTTAGCCTCTGCAGGCTCCTCTAATGGATGCAGTAATAATGTAGGCATGTGTGAGCAGCTATGTCTTCCTCGTCCCGGGGGCCAGTTCTCCTGTGCTTGCGCTACAGGTTTCATGCTTAAAGATGATAACAAGACCTGTGCTCCATACCAGTCCTACGTGGTAATCTCTATGCTCACTGCCATCAAGGGATTCAGTCTAGAGGGAGCTGATCATTCTGAGGCCATGGTGCCAGTGGCAGGGAGAGGTAAGTGTGCAATAGTGGGGTTAAAATAAAAAATAAAAAAAAACATTTTTTGCTTTACCAAACATTATTAAATATTTCTTTCTTCAAAGGAAATGTGCATTTCAACTTCTTTTATTGCTACTGCAAGTCTGTAAATTTGGCCAGTGCAGTAGTCTATGTGTGTAAATCTGGCATTGTGCTTATGCAGTAGTCAATGTGTGTGTGTGTTATAGGTCGAAATGTTCTGCATGTGGATGTGCACATGGCCTCTGGGTCCCTGTACTGGTGTGACTTCAGCAGCACTGTAGCTTCTCAGAATGGAATCCGTCGAATCAAGCCAGATGGATCTGGGTTCCGCAGCATCGTTACTTCTGGGATCGGACGCAATGGAATCCGAGGCATTGCTGTGGACTGGGCAGCAGGTGTGGGACTGTTTTTTGTTTATTTGTTTATTCTGTACTTAGACATCATAATACCCAAATAAGTAACTCAAATAAGTAATAAACACTGTGGGAGACTGACCAGGTTTACGTAGAAGAAAATGTAAATGTGTAAATGTTTGTGACAGTGTTTTATCCCCTTCTTGTCAGGTCAGCACTCATTAGCATTCAAACTTTTCAGATATTAAAACAACCAAAGCTTTTACATCAGTTTGGAAAAGAAAATGTTCAAATCATTGTGTAGACGTAATTCTTTGTACCTTTTTCTATCAAGAAAGCACTTCAAAAGTAACAGCTAGAAAATTGCAATAAAAAGGTGTCCACAAACTTTTAATGGGCAGTCTTCATCTTCACAGAAGATATGCTCTGTTCCTGTACATGCTAATGTGTATATGACTATCAGATACAACTCAAATGAAACTAAGCGATTCGTTGGATTTTCACACAATCAAGACTACATAGCAAGTGCACATTCAATATTATCGTGTGTGTATTGTTAATTAATAGTATATAGATATAAAAAAAATTACCAGTATAATTATTGTTATGATGGTAGTTAATCATATGATTCATTTCGATATTAGGATAATTCTTTTTCTCTGTATTCCAGGGAACCTGTACTTCACCAATGCCTTCTTGACAGAGACATACATTGAAGTTGTTCGACTGAACACCACTTTCAGACGGGTGCTACTGAAGACCCAGGTGGACATGCCTCGTCATATTGTCGTAGACCCCAAAAACAGATACCTCTTCTGGGCTGACTATGGGCAGAACCCCAAGATTGAGCGGGCCTTCCTTGATGGTACCAACCGTACTGTACTGGTCTCCTCTGGAATCATCACCCCAAGGGGACTGGCTCTGGACCACAGGAACGGATACATCTACTGGGTGGACGACTCACTTGACATGATAGCCCGGGTGAGGCCAGAAGGAGGTGAGACAGAGATTGTGCGGTATGGGAGCCGTTACCCAACACCTTATGGCATCTCTGTGTTTGAGAATAACATCATCTGGGTGGATAGGAACTTAAAAAAAGTCTTTCAGGCCAGTAAAGAGCCAGGAAATACTGATCAGCCAATGGTTGTCAGAGACAACATCAATATGCTGCGAGACGTCACCATCTTTGACCAGAGGATGCAGCCCAATTCAGCCCAGGAGCTCAATAACAACCCCTGCATGGAGTCCAACGGAGGCTGTGCACATTTATGCTTTGCCCTGCCAGGGACTCAGACCAAGAAGTGTGCCTGCTCCTTTGGGAACCTTGCTGTGGATGGCTTGAGCTGTGTAGTGTCCCGGGACGATTACCTCATATACACCACAGAAAGCACAGTTCGCTCTCTAAGACTGGACCCTGAAGACCACTCTCTGCCTTTCCCTGTGGTCAATGTGGCCCGGACCTCTGTTGCTCTGGATTATGATAGGTTGGACAATAGGATCTACTTCACTCAAAGTTCTGGTGTGGGACAGAGCAAAATCAGCTACATCAGCCTGTCCTCTCCCACCTCACCTCCTACTGTGGTGGCTGCAGGTACTGAAAAGCATTCCGCAATGTTATTTATCTCTGCTTTTTTTCTACGTGGGTTTACGGTGCAGGATTAGTAAACGCATTACAAATAAACTCTTGTCTGATTAGTCAGTGGAATTCAGAAGAATGAAAAATTGCTTTAGTAATTTAATTTACTTCTTAAAAGCACAATCATCCAAATGATGATTCTTTTTTGTTTTGGTCACATGGGCAGCATTTGTTACAGACAGTTAGGAAAAACACTGTTCTCTGTAAAATAAACAACTGAGAATTTGACTAAATTCTCTCAAATGTTTGAGAACTTTATGTAATATATTAATAGAATGTCAGATACTGATTTGTATTGATTAACTTAGTATTAGAAGTGTTATTAATCCAACATTTTAGTTTAGCCCAGTTATTATCTTCTAAAAGTTAAACTAATTTTTAACTGTGAATGATTCAGTCTTTGGTTTGTGAGTTTCAGAAATATTGTGTATTGCTGACACAATGATATGTCCAGGATTTGATTATACAGAAAAAATGATACAGTATTTCTTCTTTTTATATAGATCTGGGAGCCCCTGATGGAATTGCTTATGATTGGATCAACAAAAGAATCTATTACAGTGACTATATTAATCAGACCATCAGCTCGATGGCTGTGGATGGGTCTCAGAGGACTCTTATAGCTCATGTGCCCAGACCACGAGCCATCATGCTGGACCCATGCAGTGGGTAAGTTTGTCCAGCCTTCAGCCATTAGCAGTCCTTCCCAGCTATTCAACATGATATATGTTGTCCATCATGTATGTTTCTTACTGATTTGGCACTGAATACCCTGCATGTCAACTGACTTTGTGGTTCTGGTTTTCCTGTGTCCTCTGTATATGATACAGGTACATGTACTGGACTGACTGGGGCACCAATGCTAAGATCGAGCGTGCAACTCTGGGTGGAAATTTCCGGACAGAGATAGTTAACACCAGTCTGGTGTGGCCAAATGGCCTTACCCTGGACTACGATGAACAGAGACTCTACTGGGCTGATGCTAGCCTGTAAGATTTGTAACTTTTCTGGCTATATTTGATGAAATTTGCCTTGCTCATTACCAAGAATTCTGTATTTTTATTTAGTGATAGCATGCTAGTTTGAAATGTTTTCATTGTAATTTTCATTTCTGTGTAATCAGACAGAAGATCGAGCGTTGCTCTCTTACGGGGACTAACCGTGAGGTCATTGTGAGCACGGCAATCTACCCATTCGCTATGACTGTGTACGGACAACATATCTTCTGGACAGACTGGAACACACGCAGCATCTACAGTGCCAACAAGCACGATGGCTCAGATCAGAGGGTCATGCTCCAAAATCTTCCCTCCCGACCCATGGACATACATGTGCTGTCCAACAGCAAACAGCAGCAGTGTGGTAGCCCATGTCAACAGTTCAATGGGGGCTGTAGCCATATATGTACTCCAGGTACAAAAGACATTTTCTCTTTTGACTATTGCACCTCAAACTAGAGTAATTCCTTAATGCATACCTTGTTGCTGATCCTTGACTTTATCCCTCTCCTCTGCCTCCAAAATCTATTTTTTACACCCAAAATATTAAAAAAATAACAAAAAATAGTTTGTAGATCAATTTGTGTTACATTTTTGATGATCTGATAATTGTGTGGGGAATCATTCATGCATTGAAAAGTAAACTTTCTATCTTAGTTGATATAGTGTGTGTTATCTGACGTGGCAAGGCTTGGAAAGCTCTCTTTGAGTTCATAATAAATGTAAAGTAGCACATAACTTTGATAATCAAAGCTGGTTATTTGATTTTTAACATATATTTTTAGCATGAAGTTTAGTTACATAGAGTTTAACTTGTGGGATTATCTCTGGACATAGGTCCTCAGGGAGCAGAGTGTCAGTGTCCATCTGAGGGTCGCTGGTACCTGGCTGACAACAAATATTGCATTCCTGATAATGGCACACGCTGCCAGCCGGGCCAGTTCACCTGCATGAACGGCCGCTGCATCCGTGCACAGTGGAAATGTGACAACGACGATGACTGTGGAGATGGGAGTGATGAGCTGGAGAGAGTGTGTGGTAAGATGTTTTACTGATAGCACACGGTTGTTTCAGAGAAGCTAATCCCCAAAACAATCTTAACTAACTGGAATTATACTATCATGATCATTATCATCATTATCACTATCATTATCATTATCTGTATCATTATCATTATCATTATAGTTCAGTTATTCATCTTAAAAAATTTTTTCAGTAACTACTCTCTGTTATATGGCAGCAGGTATGAAAGTAATATGTTATACACTGAAGCAAGGGAGCAATAAATGTTTAGGCCCACATATGGGTCCTTATGGTTTAACGGATTAATCCATAAACCTCAAATGTGTTTCTGTGTACTCTCTGCTCTCATGAAATAGATTATACTCATCTTTTGTCGCTTAAAAACTCTTAAATCTTCTTGCAGTATTATCATTTCTGTAGTGCACTCTTAAAAATAAAGGTGTGAAGCCATAGAAGAATTGATTTTGCCTAAAAACCTTTTGGTTTACATGCTTTAGATGTGACTGCTGGCCTTTTCTGTCTTCTGCCTTTTTTTCATTATCCGGTTGCTAACTTGCTGCCACTTGCTGTTTTCTGATTTCTACAATTTAATCTTTCTCTCCAGGATCCAAGAGTGATTTCGCTTTTGGTGTGTATGATTATCCTTTTCTAATCATCTGCTGTAGAAAAGCTGTAGACTAGTCTGTACTGAATAACCTTCCACTTCTCATTACTAATCATTAAGAAAATGCACTGCTCTTTTGCATGCAGTCCCACAAGTGGCGGCATTTATTTCCTTATCAGGTAATTTTAGGCCTTTGAGAACTCTCTTTTTCATTTATTCGCAGTTCAAAGTTGGTCAAGTGCTTTATTGAAAAGTCTAGACTGTACATTGTAGAGTCCAACTGGAAACTACAATATTTTGTCTATTGCAAGGGCCCACAGTACTCTAAACTGCAAGGCACTATGTAGCAAAGTATTCTTGTTATTTTGCCTGTTGTCTTATAAAAAAAATATCCTTCTTCTTCTGATTGTCATTGGCAGCCTTCCACACATGTGAGCCCACTGTATTCACCTGTGGAAACGGCAGGTGTGTGCCATACCACTACCGCTGCGATCACTACAACGACTGTGGAGACAACAGTGATGAGACAGGATGTGTGTTTCGCCCATGTGACCCAGACACAGAGTTCACCTGCAACAATGGCCGATGCATTGCACGCGAGTACGTGTGCAATGGCATCAATAACTGTTATGACAACGGAACCTCGGATGAACAGAACTGTGGTATGTGTGAATCAAAGATGCCTGACTCCATGCGTTAATATCCTTTACGGCTGTCACTAATGATTATGTTAGTAACTGAACAATCTAAAGATTATTACTGAGACCTTTTTAAGCCAAACTTAACAATGATAAACCACACATAGCCTTTTAACAGTCTTCATCAAAATTAAACAGAACACAATGTACTCGTATGTGTTTCTTATGTAGAATTTGTGTTATTGTCATGCAAATTGCCATTCATTTGTTGTGATGGCCCTAATAAGAAGTACATTAGAAACAAACTCATTTATAAATGACAGCTGGTGGTAAACGTTGAGAATTGCTGAGTTAACTGTTGACAGTTTACCGTATCCTTCTGCAAAACAATACAGTGTCTTATAGATTTAAGGACCTGATGCTGAACAGTTTCTTGCTTTGCAATTTGACTTGTTTTCCCTCCATGTTTTCCCTCATGCTCCAAAGCTGAAAGGACCTGCCAGCCCGAGCACACTAAATGCCAGACGACCAACATCTGCATCCCACGTTCTTACCTGTGTGATGGGGATAATGACTGTGGAGACATGAGTGATGAAAGCCCCACACACTGCAGTAAGTTTCCATACAGTTTTCATGTGGTAAGGGGTAGACAGTTTGAACAGACACTCGTCTTGATCTTTGCTTCTGGAAAATGGAATGTGTTTTTTGTCCTCTCGTCTAGGGCTTTTGTGATAAATTGGCCAATTTCCTGGACATAGATTAAGGCTTACCTTGGACTGAATTACACGTTCAGTGTAATCCTTTATTAAATTTCCTTTTCAGCCCAGGATTAGATTTAATCAGTGTCCAGAAAACCTCGCCGATAAGTTTAAGGAATTCATGGCTGAGTGAATTCATAGTAAATTAGGGGTGAACTGTTTTTTAAGGCTTGCTTTGTGAACAAAACCCTAGGCTGATCTTTCACACACTGGAAAAAAAAAACATGCTTTGAATTTTCTTGATTTAAATGTGTCACAGGTTTGCATATGAAGAAAATATTTTACACAATTTATGTTAAAGAAGTAAACTTAAGGACAAAAATTGTATTGATGTGATATATTTTATAAATATGTAACCGCCTTGCACATTTAAATTATGTACATTTGTCATGTCCATGGTCAGCGGCTGCTAGAGGCTGCTCTTTCTGTTTGCTGTACTTTTATTTTGACATGGGAGTGTTTAAGTTAAGTGATTGTGTGTTTTGGTGCGTTCTGGGTTTTAGTGCTGTTAGTATTTAAGGGCCTTTGTTTTGTGTACTGGTGCCGGTCCACCGTCCTTTTTGTTCGGGTGTTCTGTTGGTAATCATGGGTGATCTTTTGTTTATTTGTAGGCCCTTGTGCCTTTTTGTTTGTCTTTGTTATGAATAAAGTAAAAGTTATGGAATCCTGCATCTGCGGCTCCGTCCCTTGTCACCCCAACATGACAGCATTCACCTTTTTTCAGTGTATGTCTTGACAATAGCCCGAGCTTGTTTTATGTGTTCAGGCAGTAGTTTTTGGGTCAGTCGTTTTTAAGTAATAAATTAGAAAGAAACCAGCACCAGTTAAACAAGGGGTGTCAACATAGGGCTGGTGAGGCTGCAGGTTTTTGTTCCAACCAATCAGAAGCATGCCTGATTCCACTTGGTCTTCATACAGTTAATCAGGTGTGCTCCTGCATGTTTGGAGGAAAAGCCTGTAGTCACACCAGCCCTTTGTGGACAAGACCCCCCCCCCCACGGTTAAACATTTTCCACAGTTTAAGGATGGAATGTTGTTTTGCAGTAGTAAAATGCCATGGTTTTTATTACTCATCACTTTTAGTTTAATAGGTGTTCCATTATCTAAGAGAGTCACCTTGTCTATTTACGCTCACATTTACATCATTTAGCAGACGCTCTTATTCAGAGCGACGTATGTCAGTCTGTGCTCTTGGGTTGAGTGTACCAGTGCAAACCTGTTGTGAAAGATGCATGTAAGTAAAAGCCCCTGTTCTTTCTCTTTCCTCAGCTACCTCTACATGTTCCCAGAATGAATTCCGTTGCTCGAATGGGCGCTGTATTCCTGCACACTGGTACTGTGATGAGGGCACGGACTGTGCAGATGGTTCAGATGAGCCTTCTACCTGCAGTGAGTTAAACACATAAACACTCATTCCACATCCAGCAGACCTAATTCAAGATCTACAGTAGACCTATCATGTCATTTGCATCAAACATCTGTTATATCTGCCTAAATATTTCAACAAAGGAGAAAACACTGCTGATCATAATGCACGAGAAATGATCAAATCTTCAGTGAGCATTTAATTACAAGCCCCAATTTCTGGTTTATAGCGTAGAAGAAAGGCTTTACAAGAAGTTGCTCTGAGAAGACTTACCAGAACGAAGCGGTGTTAGTCATCAGTATTATAATGCAATCAAACATGTTGGTCTAATCCAACTGCACAAAGGATTAAATGTGTGAAAGTTGTTTTAAGCGAGCATAAGAACACCATTTCTTCATAAGTGCAGTGTCTCATATGACGCTATTTAAAGTACTTGTACAGAAGTAAATGTAGTCTTACACTTTTATTTTCTTCTACGCTGAAGCCAATGTGAGAATCATGCAAGAGCATGGGTGTTTGTAAATAGGAGATGAACTTTAAAGAAATTGCTGAGAGAAATATATCAAGGCAGTATGAAGCTTTAAGGTTGTGAATAAAACTGTGAATAAAACATGACTCATCCAACACAGCTTCCAGACTAATCGCAGTACAGAAAGTAGCATCAGGAGGCTTTTGAAGTAGTCTTCATTAATACAGCATGACATGCTCATCATACAGCAGTCTGCTGGCTGGAGGGCAGAGGTGGTACCCACTGTGCTATAAATGTCAAAAACTAGAGGGAGAAGGGTCATGTGACCATTGTCATTTCTTTTAAAATCATATCTCAACTGGTATGTAATAAATCATTTTCTTCCAGGAGGTAAGATGAATATCATGCACACATCAGCCGTTCTACGAAGCACACACAAAAGCAGTTTCTAAATTATACCATCATTTATTTAATATTAGTTGTGTTTGTTCAGTAGAAATGACAACAGTAACATAACCGTTTTTGTTTTTAGATTACAGTTGGGTGGGCAATGCTGCTGCCCTCCACACAGCAGAATGCGGTTTTATAAATCTAAATCGACCATACAAAGGATGACTGAAAAAGTGACAGCTGAGAAAACTCAGAAAACCTTATGCATCTAATACCTTATGCATCTGTGTGTGTGTGTGTGTGTGTGCCTTTATATTCTGATATTCTGATGTATTGTAAAGCTACAATTAAGTCTTTTTTTTGTTTATGAGAATAATTGTTATAAGCGAGTCTTTCAAGGGGAATCCCACTGAAGCCCACTAAATGTATGCTCAATTTAATAAAAGCAAAGTCATTCAGAGTGGTTTGATGTTAAATGCATCATTCCAGAAAACCTTGCCAAGTCAGAACTGTTTACAGTGGTGGTGATGGGAACCAGGCATCTGAAGTACTTGATGCCCCTAAAAACTACCCCACAGAGTTATTGCACAAAATTACTGGTTTTGTGAATATTTCAAGAAGTGATTTGTGTTGAATTTTGAAAAATTGGTGTAATTATCATGTAATACAATATGTTTTTGTTTGCAGCAAGTTTACTACATGAACATGTTATATAATAGGTGATCAAAGTAGATTTGTTTGTACCACCAATGCTGTGAATTGTGAGTATTGGCTCACACAAAGTTGTTTGTGTGTGCGTGCGTGCGTGCGTGCGTGCGTGCGTGCGTGCGTGCGTGCGTGCGTGCGTGTGGGTGCGTGCGGGTGGGTGTGGTGGGTGTGGGTGTGGGTGGGGTGTGGTGTGGTGTGGTGTGGTGGTGGCCTAGTGGTAGGATACTTTCCTCTGGACCAAGAGGTCGTGGGTTCAAATCCTACCTCCAGCACACCACCACTGGGTTCCTGAGCAAGACCCTTAAC
>JBBJLS010000002.1:21908878-21922817 GCA_037577275.1 Bryconaethiops microstoma | reverse complement strand
TCCAGCACACCACCACTGGGTTCCTGAGCAAGACCCTTAACCCCAGGTTGCTCCAGGGAGACTGTCCCCTGTAGTTAAGGAATGGAAGTCGCTTTGGATAAAAGCGTCTGCGTAATGCCGTAAATGTGTGTGTGTGAGGCCAGTGGTCAGTCCAGCCTTCTATTGTCTCCCACATTCCTCCACAGTGGCACCCGCTTGCCTCCCGTCAAACACACCCCTCCTCTTTTGTTCACTGATAATTATAGTGGTTCTCATTGGTGAAACACTAGATATATTAATGCAGCACCATGCTTATTCTTTTAAAGAATTTCACTTTCCAGGATGTTATCAGGATGGGGGCATAGTTGGTGACAAATGCTATCTTAACTTCAGTCACTTTTGTTTGAACAGCTAGGAGATGGCACTGTTTCTAGCTCCACTCCTATTTGTTGATGCATGTCTTATTGTGGTGTTTTTTAACCCTGCAGCTACCCTGGTGAGGACCTGTAACTCAGAACAGTTCCGCTGCGACGATGGCAGGTGTATTGCATCCTCTTGGATCTGTGATGGAGACAACGACTGTGGTGACATGAGCGATGAAGACCAGAGGCACAACTGTGGTAAGTGCTTATCTTCTTGCCCCTCATTCCTTCTTTCTACTCTCTACGTCTAACATTCTCCTCTTTCTTCCTTTTAATCCCTTTAACTCTAAGGGTCTGTGTGTAGGCCCACACATCGGATTTCTCAATCTCATAGCTGTGGTGCATAACTTGCTGATTAGTTTCAAAGTAATTACAAAATTATTCGTACCAGTTACCGAACAATCATTCTCAATAACCTTATAACCTTATAACTGAATAGAATGCAAGATGTCCATTCTCCTTTAGTTCTCCTTTTTTATCCCAACAAGCTTCTCTTATTCTTTCTTCTCTTGTTCTGTACTGCTCTTCTCATCTCTTCTCTCCTCTTGTCTTCTCTTCTCATCTCTTCTCTCCTCTCCTTTTTTCTCTTCTCTTCTCTTCTCTTCTCTTCTCTTCTCTTCTCTTATAGACCAGTCAAATAAGTAAATGCATAGTAGGGCCTCTCTGGCTCGTGGCTGCAGTCTGGACCCTCAGTATAAGGAAGTTGCATTCCTGATTTCTCCTGCCTCACTCGCTGCTTTGTGGCTGTGTTTGCTGGCTGGCACTCTCTGGAACACCACTGCCATGTGGTCTCTGTCCAGTCTGTCTGCTCAATACGAACCCCAAAGCTGAAGAACCAAAAGAATGTGGAACCAAAGTTCACTCATTTGGGACATGGCCAATTTTATTCACATAAAACCAAAGTGAAGCTATATTGTGTAAAGTAATGTTTTATAATATCAAGCTCTTAACTGTTGGCTGCATTGTGATACACTTTTGTGTACTGCGGAGATACCTACCTGCCCTCATCCACTTGTTCGCACAGTATTTGTAAGATGGCACTCAGTCTTGGGTTTATATACATGCCGTTTTTACTGTATTTACTGTATTTGTTTTGTCTGCTCAGAGAGACCTATTTTATATGTAACTGTGTCTATTTGTTTCTTATGCCCAGCTAACCGGACTTGCTCTGCCTTGGAGTTCACCTGTGTGAATAACCGCCCTCCTCAGCGAAAGTGTATCCCCCAGGACTGGGTGTGTGATGGAGATGCAGACTGCTCAGATGCGTATGATGAGCACCAGAACTGCACGCGCAGATCTTGCTCTGCCAACGAGTTTACCTGCAGCAACGGACTCTGTATTCGCAGCTCTTACAGGTCAGTTGGGCTTTAATTTCCATTTCCAACTTCATACAGGATTGAAAAGGACGATGGATTAAAAATAAATAATAACAAGTTACTGTTTATATAATGAAAGGCTTTTGCTTGTGTCATGTACACGTATGAACATTGCACTTTTGTAAAATTGTACCAAAACTATACTAAATGTATATATATTTTTCATTAGTTCAAATACATATTGATCTAAAGGCTTCTACAGCTTCCAGTTGTTCAGATTACGTAGAACTTTTCCAAGACTGGAAAACCATTTCAGGTGGCTCCTCGTTGGAGCTGCCTTAGAGACTGCCAACAGTGCCTAGAATGTAATATATCAATTCAATATTATTTTACTACTACAATAAGATTCTAAAGGGGTACTACTGATTTAGAAGCACTGAGAAACAGTACTGCATCTGTTTTATTAGGTGCGACAGACGAAATGACTGTGGCGACAGCAGCGATGAGCAGGGTTGCACATACCAGGCTTGTCAACAGCACCAGTTCACTTGTCAGAATGGTCGCTGTATCTCTCATGACTTCATGTGCGATGGTGATAATGACTGTGGTGATGAGTCGGACGAGCTGGACCACCTGTGCCGGACTCCAACTCCCACCTGCCCTCCTAACAACTATAGGTGTGAGAATGGAAACTGTGTGCCAGCCAGCCAGGTCTGTGACCACAGTGATGATTGCAATGACAACAGCGATGAGAAAGGCTGTGGTGAGCATTACAGTGTCACACTGCAGTTTAGATGTAGTTTGAATTTGAAATTGCTCTGACACACCATGATGTATCAAATCAGCTCATTCCTAAACTGAAGTGGCCCTGTTAGAGCAGCAAAACGCTCAAATGTACAGAGTTGTGGCTCCAGGAACAGGGTTAGAAGCCACTGGCCTAATCTTAAATCATAGAATTAAAATGATAATCCTTTTGGCTAACTGGCCTGCACACTGTAGATTGATTCTTTTTCTGTAATGGATGTCCTCTTTGGCATTGAAGTACATTGAGGATTAGAATTGTAATTCTCTGACCTCATAACAGTAGCTGCTTAGGAAATCATGCATTATGAAACCTCACATTCCACCAGGAGTCAATGTGATTATTTTTCCTAATTTAGAATTGTTTTATTTTTTAAAGATACTGAATACATAGGGCATGACTGAAGAAATTTTGAAAAAAAGTATATTGTGGACCAAATATTATATGATTATAAATGCATGTTATTGATTGTAGCCTTCCAAAAATCAATATAGATTTTGCCAACCATGAATCATGCATTACTGCTTCAATGCATTTTTAAACCCATTTTGATGAAACTGATTAGTGACTGGTCTGTTGTTATTGGATGGAATTGCTGTTAAGTGTATGTTATCCCTTGACTCTGTTCTCAGGCATTAATGAATGCACTGACCCCTCCATGCACCACTGTGATCATGAGTGCACAGACACTCCAACTAGCTTCATCTGCACGTGTCGTCCTGGTTACCGCCTCATGTCTGACAACAGGACATGCGACGATGTGAATGAGTGTTGGGACACCCCTAGCGTTTGCAGTCAGGTCTGTGAGAACACAGTGGGCTCGTATGTGTGTAAGTGCGCCCCAGGTTTCCTGCGAGAGCCGGACGGTCGGAGCTGTCGGCAGAACAGCAACATCAGCCCCTACCTGATCTTCAGCAACCGCTACTACCTGCGCAACCTGTCCACTGATGGAGAGGCCTACTCACTCATCCTGCAGGGACTGACCAGCGTAGTGGCGCTAGACTTCGACCGTGTGGACAAGCGGCTGTACTGGATTGATGTGAGCCGACGGGTTGTGGAGAGGATGTTCTTTAATGGGACAGGCAGAGAGGCGGTGGTGAATGGAGTCCTGCATGGCGAAGGCCTGGCCGTAGACTGGGTAGGCCGGAAGCTCTACTGGGTAGACAGCTTTCTGGACTGCGTGAAAGTGTCTGAGCTGGATGGACGCTTTGTTAGGAAACTGGCCGAGCACTGTGTGGATGCAAACAACACCTACTGCTTTGAGAATCCAAGAGCCATTGTGTTGCATCCAAAGTTTGGGTAAGTAACTGATATTCATCCATTTCTAATTGGGACATTGAAGTGCTTATTTGTTTATATTTCAAAACGAGTGCATTAGATTTTTATAACCATGCTGTGTCTTATTTTTAGATATGTATATTGGACTGACTGGGGAGACAAAGCTTTCATAGGCCGTGTTGGGATGGATGGCAACAACAAATCTGCCATCATCACCACTAAGATTGAGTGGCCAAATGGGCTAACCATTGACTACACCAATGACATGCTCTACTGGTCTGATGCTCATCTCAACTACATTGAGTAAGAGAAACAGTTGATTGGTTAGGCGTTATCTGATCAAGTATTTTTTGTTTTGGAATTGAGTTCTAAATATGATACATGATCATTTGGAATCAAATGATTAGAGTATAAACTTACTTTCTTTTTTCTGGTATTTTAATGTGAGCAAATTACAAACCTATAGTGAAAAAGATTTCTTTCTGCAAGATTGTTCATACAACAGTCAAGTTCAAACCACAGTAAAAATCTCTTTTACTTATGAACATCAATGTAGTCTTGATTGACTCTGCGTGTGTAATAGAATGACCCTGCTAGTTTCTGTGGACTATATATTAACCAAGAAATAATGTCAAACCATGCCACGGTTTTATTATCACCTGTATTATGTCAGCTTATAAGGGTTGATGAGCCTTGGTTCTTAGAAAGAACTTCATAAAGCCTGTCACTCAAATCCAATGTGTTTTTTCCTCAGGTACTCAGACCTAGATGGCCATCACCGCCACACTGTGTACGATGGTGTGCTCCCTCATCCGTTTGCCATAACTGTGTTTGAGGACACTGTGTACTGGACTGACTGGAACACCCGCACAGTGGAGAAAGGCAATAAGTACGACGGCTCCGGGCGCCAAGCTCTTGTCAACACCACCCACAGACCCTTTGACATCCACGTGTGTCACCCCTACCGCCAGCCCATAGGTAAATCCAGGACAGAGTAACTCAAGCGGGGTGTAATCACAAGACCCCCTACTTGCTTGCATCCTCTTGGAGCTATTATACCTGTTATCTCTGATCATTATCTCTCCTGTTAAACTTCTACTTAAAGCATTTTAGAGTGTGTGCCAATATTTACACAGAAGGAGACAATGCAGTTAGTGTTTTCTCTTCTCCCTCATTTAGCAAGAGGGGAAAGACAATCCCTTTTATCAATACTCTATTTTGCCAAGACAGATAGCTTGAAGTCTTTAGATATGCTCTTCTTTTTGAGACTGGGTGTATCTCTGTTGTAGGAGACAGACAAACCCCTGTTTCTCTGCACTCATAAAAATTAAGGTGCCAAATAGATTTTTTGGAGGGACGCCACTGAAGAACCACTTTTGCTTCCTTAAAGAGCATTTTAGTAGATGAGAGGTGCATTTGCACAAATATTTAAAAATATTTTAAATGGATAAAAACAGTTTTTTTTTCCTAAGATTTTGACATTATGTGGAGGTTCTCGAAACTTTAAATAGCTTCTTCAAAACTCACTTTAAAATGTTCTTTAACAAAAAGCTATTCTTCCTTTTGAATAATCTTTTTTAGTACCTTTAGCTTGGCAGTATGTTGTTGTGGTGTTGTAAGAGTTTTATTTCTCTATACACAGTAACCAATCCATGTGGACTGAACAATGGAGGCTGCTCTCACCTGTGTCTGCTGAAAGCTGGTGGGCGGGGCTACACCTGTGAATGTCCTGACCACTTCCTAACTGTGCAGATCGGGGGAGTGGCCCGCTGTTTACCAATGTGTTCTAGCACCCAGTACAGATGTGCTGACAATGAACGGTGAGCACCCTGCTTTTGTCTGGCCTTGATTTCCTCTGTGAAATGTAAATATTGAATATTAATGAGGTAACATGTTTGAGAGTTATTTCATGACATAATTTCCGTCCTTTTCTCACTATGTGACTGTTCCTTCTTTTGTCCATCATCTATGTAGCTGTATCCCTATCTGGTGGAAATGTGATGGTCAGCACGACTGCAGGGATGGCTCTGATGAGCCCTCCACATGCCCCCTTCGCAACTGCAGGCTTGGCCAGTTCCAGTGTAATGATGGGAATTGCACTAGCCCACATTTCCTGTGTAACTCTAACCAGGATTGTCCTGACGGGTCAGATGAGGACACTGTGCTTTGTGGTATGAAGGAACTTGATTTTGTGATGGGTTCTTTAGTGCCTGTTTTATACTGTTTTTACTGTATTCTAAAACCTGAAATTCAGCTCTATTAGAATGTAGGAGACAATTAGATAACATCTGTTAAAAGAATCATTTCAAATTGTATCGTTAGAAACTCTTAGATCTCTAAAACAGTACATGAAGAGTAAAGGGAAAATGTACTGTGTAATATGCTAATGCATCTTTACATTGAGAATGAGTTATGGGGATTTCTTATGGCAAACTTTACCTTAACCACTTTTCTAAACTTTTCACTTTAATTACTGTCCAAAAGATTACACACATCTACACCAATCAGCCATAACATTAAAACCACCTGGCTAATATTGTGTAGGTCCCCCTCTTGCTGCTCTGACCTGTTAAAGCATGGAGTCCACAAGACCTCTGAAGGGGTGCTGTGGTATCTGACACCAAGACATGAACAGCAGATATTTTAAGTTGTGTAAGCTGTGAGGTGGGGCCTCCTCAGATTAGACTAGTTGTCCAGCGAATCCCATAAATACTCCACATGGATTTAAATCTGGGGAACTGGGAGGCCAATTCAACACTCTTTGTCATGTTCGTCACACCATTCCTGAACAATTTTTGCAGTGTGGCAGGGCTCATTATCCTGATGAAAGAGGCCATTGCTGTTAGGGAATAGTGTTGCTATGAACTCAATCTGCAACAATTTTGAAGTATGTGTGGTATACGTCAAAGTAGCATCCATATGAATGCCAGGACCCAAAGTTTTCCAGCAGAACATCCTTGAACCACTTTTGGTAGATAGTAGCCACACCATACTGGGAACACTCCATAAAACCTGCTGTTTTCTAGATGCCCGACCCAGTCATCTAGCCAGCACAGATCAGATCCTTACACTTGCCTGTTTTTCTTGCACATCAACTTTAATAACTGACTTCACTTCAATCAGAATCAGAAAACTTTATTGATCCCGAAGGAAATTGCTTAATTGGGGAATACCTAATGTATTCCACTCGTTGTCAGGTGCCATTGTAATGAGAGTATCAGTATTATTCACTTCACTTGTCAGTGGTTCTAATGTAATGGCTGAAAGGTGCATCGATTCTTGCTGATTTCAAATGTTCTTCATCCACACTCAGCCACCCACCAGTGTGAGGCACACCAGTGGCAGTGCAGTAATAAGCGGTGTATCCCAGAGGCTTGGCAGTGTGATGGAGAGAATGACTGCGGGGATGGCTCAGATGAAGAACCCTCGCACTGCTCCAGCAGGACCTGCCGTCCTGGCCAGTTCAAGTGCAATAATGGCCGCTGCATCCCGCAGAGCTGGAAATGTGATGTGGATGATGACTGTGGAGACAACTCTGACGAGCCCATCGACGAGTGCAGTGAGTGAAATGTGTTTTATTTATTGTGATTGTTTTTAGGCCGGTGAATCCAGGCACATGATTTAGTGCAATTTATGCCTCTGCGAAAGGACCCACTGGTGGGTTCAAACTTACCATCCTTTTTTTTTTTTATGACAACATACTTACGTGGTGGTTACATAGTGATCTACTTAAGACTTTATAGTAGTAAATAGTAATAAACCTTAGTGTTTTTCCAAAAAAAGGATTTAAACCCAAAGCTACACAGGCAGTATTTCAATGTAAAGGCGTTTACGAAGATCTCCCAGTTGTTGATCTGTATGTAAATGGCTGTGTGTTGCGGATTAACTTTTTTAGTGGGTCCAGCATACCGATGTGACAACCACACCGAGTTTGACTGTGTTACCAACTACCGTTGTGTTCCTCTGTGGGCTGTGTGCAATGGACACAATGACTGCAGGGATAACAGTGATGAACAGAACTGTGGTAAGTAGAACACACAGCACACAGCAACCACACACACAGACTTTTTTTTTTTTGCATAAGCACTTTATGAAATCCATACCTATTACACACACATTTCACAATTATTTCATATTTGTGGTATGAATGCTTATTATTAACCTGATATTGGTTTACTTGGACCTACCTGTATTTCAGTCAAAGCATTAAAAACCTTATATGACTTCTTCTTCGTGGCAGAACTCTCATAGAATTTTGGGTGAGAATGTGAGAATGAGAGTTGTGCAGACATTGTGTTGTCTTGATGTAAGAACATAAGCTACAGTCAAACAGAAAAGAATGAAACATCTGACCCTGCTCTATCAAAAATACGTTTGGTGGTCCATGGGTGTGGGAGAAATATTGTAAACGTTTATGGAGGAAAGAAATGAAATAGTACATTTAAGGTTCGTACAGTTAATTCAGTGGTCATTGTCCTTTCTGTGACTACCTAGAGATAGGTCTGCTTTCTGGATGCAACTAACAGAGTAAGTGTGTAGATATTATGTTCTTACCTTAAGTGGCTTTCGTTTGTTTAGATTACACTGATTTAACACCAATATATGGCCAAGAAAGGTGGAAAAGTAATTTCATGGAAAGCAACTGTTGACCCGGATTATATAAAAGTGCTATTATTTGTATCAGTGGTGATGAAGTGATGAGGAGATATTCTTCCCATCACACTCTTGGAGTACATTAGCAGGAGAGGAGCTGAGGCCGGCTCTGATGAACGAGCCCTCTCTGACCTCTCTCCTTAACCTTTCTGCTGACCTCAGACTACAGCACAGATTTACGAGCTGTGTGTTTGTGTGTTTCTCTAGGATAGTATACGTTTATGCCTGCGTCTGGCACCACTGTAGCTCAATATTCATCTATACAATAGCATGATTTGCATGTAGGTGTTGTTTTGGTCATGTGCTTCATATGTTTATATGAGTTTAGGTGCATATTAGTATGCATGAGTATAAGTATGTGCATTGAATGTGTCCGTTTAAGCAAGCTGTCAGTACAGGCTGAGCTCTGCATCCTGTGGTCTGACCCTCACACACTCACACTTACACACGCACACACACACAGACCCAGTCCTCCCATGTCTTATCAGCTCCCCCCTCTCCATTAGTGCCATCCTGCACAGAGAGGAGAGATCTCCCTAATCTGAGTGTAAGAATGCACCACTTGGGCTAGGTGGGGCATCTCTATGGTCTCTGGTGTGTGTATGTTTTTGTGTTTGTGAGTTTGTGTATGTGACAGTGTCCTCTTCTCTTTTCTTTCCATCTTTTCTCTTCTTTTCTGTTCCGGTCTCTTCCCTTCTCTTCTCTTCATTTTCTCTTTATTTTCTCTGTCTGCTTTGACTCACTGGACATTGTCAGTTTTGGGCAGGGGATGCGCTCCCTTTACCACTTTCATCCTGACTGAAATTAAATCCAGACTTGTCTCTCCTGTCAAAACCCAGTGCTGCAGTTATCATTATGTCCTTATTAAACATCATCCCACTAGATACTAAAGAATGTCTTGTTTATCAGGCCTGTGTACAGACTGAAATGGTAAAATTAGCTTTTAACAAAACTCTAGAAATGAGAGATATGGCTGTTTCCACACCAATTATTCATTTAAAGCAACTAGTTGTATAAAATGGATTATTACAGTGCCACACAACCTTTTTCTGTATATTGTTGCTGTGGGGAGAAAAAAATTGTATTTCCAAACTGGGACCTTTACAGAAGAAGAAAAAACATTCTTATAAATTTATAATGTTCCATCATTTGTATTGGTCCATTTTCACGCAGTTGAAAGGACATCCGTGTTTTGAAATTTCAAATAACAAAAAATGGAGACACAACATTTTGTTCCAACATCGATGACATGTTTACATTTTAGATTCGATTTTTCACATATTTTTTGTCCATATGTGAATGCTTTAGATGTGTTATGTGCACAGTATCTGCTTGTGTGTATGCCTTGAAGCACTATAGGATTCAAAAGTGATGACTGGCCATGTGTGCGTGTATGTCTTTGTGTGTGAGTGTGTTAAAACATGACCTTTGTGTTTTGTTTGTAGAGGAGCTGACCTGCGACCCCGCAGGAGATTTCCGCTGTGATAACCACCAGTGCATCCCTCTGCGATGGAAATGTGATGGAGACAATGACTGTGGGGATGGATCAGATGAACACAACTGCAGTGAGTACCATGCACAGTCTGCGGGTGTCTGGCCTTTACGGCAACTGATGGTACTGGATACTCAATTGGTCATCAATACTCTGCATCAAATGCCTTCATAGCAGCATTTATGAGATTGTACATGTTTTATAGAATGTTGATAACACTCTATTCATCCTAATGAGAAACTGTAGAACAGAGTTTTAATACCCACAGAGTAGGTAGAGAGTTATTACATTAAATATTTTGTGTATGCTGTCACGGTTCAGGTCGGCGCCCACTGGAGGGCGCCAGCGGACTCTGCACCGGACTTTCAGGTGCAGCCTCATCTAGCCGGCATTAGATTAATTAGGCTCGGCCGGCTAGATGTTCACCTCAATCAGAGTCCTCCGTTCATTGGCCCATGACACTGCCTCCAGTATATTTAAGTTCACCCCTCCTTAGTTTGCGTCATGGGACCATACTGTTCCCTAGACGCCCTCGACCCCTCATTTCACCAGCCTTTCTACCCGTGCCCTTTCGACTGGCCCTCGCGCCACCTGTTTTGCTCCTTGTTTTCTGTTGTTAAAACCCTCTAACCATGGAAGTCTGCACTGGTGCCTCTTACCTTCCTCCCGGATGCGATTCCCGCGTGACACTGTGACTGTAATGCAGTGGTTGTATGGTTACTGTGGGAGACTGTGGTTGTAATGCAGTGTGTTGTATGGTTACCGTGGAAGACTGTGGCTGTAATGCAGTGGGTTGTATGGTTACCGTGGGAGACTGTGGCTGTAATGCAGTGGTTGTATGGTTACTGTGGGAGACTGTGGTTGTAATGCAGTGGGTTGTATGGTTACCGTGGGAGACTGTGACTGTAATGCAGTGGTTGTATGGTTACCGTGGGAGACTGTGGCTGTAATGCAGTGGTAGTATGGTTACCGTGGGAGACTGGCTGTAATGCAGTGGTTGTATGGTCACCGTGGGAGACTGTGGCTGTAATGCAGTGGTAGTATGGTTACCATGGGAGACTGTGACTGTAATGCAGTGGGTTGTATGGTTACCGTGGGAAAATGGCTGTAATGCAGTAGGTTGTATGGTTACCATGGGAGACTGTGGCTGTAATGCAGTGTATTGTATGGTTACCGTGGGAGACTGTTGCTGTAATGCAGTGGTAGCATGGTTACCATGGGAGACTGTGACTGTAATGCAGTGGGTTGTATGGTTACCGTGGGAAAATGGCTGTAATGCAGTGGTTGTATGGTTACCGTGGGAGACTGTGGCTGTAATACAGTGGGTTGTATGGTTACCGTGGGAGACTGTGGCTGTCATACAGTGGTTGTATGGTAACCGTGGAAGACTGTGGCTGTCATGCAGTGGTTGTATGGTTAACGTGAGAGACTATGGATGTAATGTATGTTGTATGGTTGCCGCAGGCGACGGTGCTGAAGCCCTGATTCAGAGGTGCGTCAGAGTGAGTGAGTGCAGCTCAAGGTCCGAGTTTAACCTCCGACGCTGAAAGTTCAGATACGACCTTCACTCACAAACTCGCCTCCAAAAATCTGTCAGTCCACGGCAGACAGCTCCGCTCTGGCAGCGCACGCTTGTGGAAACTCTGTGTGTGTGTGTGTGTGTGTGTGTGTGTGTGTGTGTGTGTGTGTGTGTGTGTGTGTGCGTGCGTGCGTGTGTGTGTGTGTTTTGGGTGGAATTCTTCTTCTTTTCTTCTTTTCCTGTATGAATTTCACATTTGCATGGAAAAACCTTCCCCGCGTGTTTGGATTTCCATTGTGTGGAAGGACAGGCGAACGGACACGGGCTGGTCTGGGCGGAGGTTCTGCGGCTGTGTGTGAGTGTGTGTGTGAGTGAGAGAATGTGTGAGTGTGTACGTGTGTGTGTGTGAGTGTGTGTGACGGCGTCTGGTCATTGACTGATGTTGGAGCATCTGTAATAAACCCATTGGCCCATTCAACTCAACCCAAATCCGTCTGCTTTTCCCACTGAAAGCAAACCTAACAGTAGCTGTGTGTGTGTGTGTGTGTGTGTGTGTGTGTGTCGGAACTGAGCTTGTTGTATCTGTCACACACACCGGCACTTAAAACGAATGGCGATTTTAAACAAATTAGAGCTTAGAGGGCTTTACAGGGCAGCTCTGGTTTTGAGGTTTCTCCGAGTTTCTCTAAGTGGCTGTTTTGAAGTCTCCGGAAAAACAGAGTCCTCGCAGTCGGAAACACGCAGTTATTCCAGCCGCGGATCCTGCCATTAAGGAAGCGATACTGCAGCGCACCGCATTAACTTTTATGGCGTCTCAATTTCATTAAAATCAATCATTTCCCAGGCTGACGACCCGTCCCGCCCTGCCCCGTCCCGCCCTGGGGTTTTCCTTCCCCAGCTCCCTCTTCCTGCTCGTGTTAACCTGACCTCGCTTCACCTCCACGTCTCCCCTTATCCTTTATTATTATTGTGTTATTACTGTATTATTGCACTGAAGGGACAGTTTAATTCCCAGAGTTCTGAACGTGTGAAACAGGAGAACCGGACCACGAACGCAGTGGTTCTCTGGCGCTAAAGAGGCGCATGTGCTTGGGCTAACTTTGCGATTCCTGTAATTTGCTGTTTCCAAACTGAGGCCAGACGTCCAGCTGAGCGTCCGAGTCCTCCTGGACCCCCGCCCCGCCCCCCCACCTCTCGGAGGTCCTCCAGCTCTCACCAGCCCTGCACTTCCAAATCCCAGATAAGATTATGACACACACACACATACACACACACAAACACATACAAACACACACACACTTATGGTGAGTTTATCATGTCCAGTTCACCTCCCCTGCAGGTCTTTGTACTGTGGGAGGAACCCGGCGCTCCTAAAAGGGCTGAGAATCAAACCCAGGACCTTTTCTGCAGTAGCAGCCCTGGGAGTGCAGCAGCAGCTTCAGTCCACATGACCTGCAGGGTAACATCTTCAAGTGCAGATGGAGAGGAAAAGCATCACGTCCATTCCTGCTGCTTCATCACTCGCTGAAAGGAAACATCTCCGGCCAGGTTTTCCTCATTTCTCTATGAACCACCTCCACCCCACCAAAGTGGACATTTCAGCTTTCATTTCGAATGTCTGACTTTCTCATCAAGTTTTTTTATGCACATTTTCAAAACCGTGTGAAAAAACTGTTTCTGCTGAACCTGCAGACTGGAGATTAGGCAAATTCAAGAACGCAGCAAGATCTTTTACAAAGATCTCACAGGATAAAGTAACCAACCAGACCAGAGGTCATGACCCTCCTCCTGTGGATCTACAGTGTTCCTGGAGAACTATCCTCCTGGAGATCTACACTCCTGGAGATTTATCCTCCTGGAGATCTATCCTCCTGGAGATCTACACTCCTGGAGATCTATCCTCCTGGAGATCTACACTCCTGGAGATCTATCCTCCTGGAGATCTATCCCACTGGAGATCTATCCCACTGGAGATCTATCCTCCTGGAGATCTATCCTCCTGGAGATCTATCCTACTGGAGATCTACACTCCTGGAGATCTATCCTCCTGGAGATCTATCCTCCTGGAGATCTACACTCCTGGAGATTTATCCTCCTGGAGATCTATCCCACTGGAGATTTATCCTCCTGGAGATCTATCCTACTGGAGATCTACCCTATTGGAGATCTATCCTACTGGAGATCTACACTCCTGCAGGTTTCACCTCCAGCCTAGATCCAACAGATCCAGGACCAGGGCAGTGGTGAGATGGTCCAGGTGTGGTTAAGGTGGAGGAGTGTACAGAGAAGTGGATCTCCAGGAGCACTGAGGGTCTTCATCATGGGCAGTAAGATGTGAGATGATGAGCTGTGGGGTCAGGATGGAAAGAGAAACAGTGTGTGTGTGTGTGTGTGTGTGTGTGTGTGTGCATGAAAAAGCGTGGATATGTGTGAGTTTCTGTGTGTGAGATGATTTATACCAGAAAACATAATTTCAAC
>JBBJLS010000002.1:21882434-21908778 GCA_037577275.1 Bryconaethiops microstoma | reverse complement strand
GTGTGTGTGTGTGTGTGTGTGTGTGTGTGTGTGTGTGTGTGTGTGTGTGTGTGTGTGTGTGTGCGCATGTGTGTGTGATTGACACTCTCTTGTGTGTCGGCAGGCCCTCGAGCATGCACAGAGAGCGAGTATCGCTGTGACAACCTGCACTGCATTCCTGACCGCTGGGTGTGTGACCATGACAACGACTGTGAGGATAACTCGGATGAAAGGGACTGTGGTGAGCCAAATCTCTTTGTCTGAGCCTCGAGCATTTCCAGTGGGGGGCACCACAACCTCTTCTCAAATTGTTCAGCTGTTCCAATGTTTAGAACCATCTTTTGTCTGTTTTTGAATGGTTCTACATGCCATATAATTAATTACTAAATTATTACTGATTTATGGATTGTATTGAGACACGCATGGCCAATTTTGAATGGTCATATAACAACTGATTGCATTGTGCTGTGTAAAAAGTGTTGCTAATGCATTAAGCATGAGGGAGGGGACGACATGAAATTTTGGGCAGTATATTATACAAATAATGACATTGTACATTCCAGTCGTATTCTTAGGAATTTATATTGAAATACTGCAAACAGTATTTGTATTTGCAGTATTCACACATTTGAACACTTAAATTACATTTTGTTGATATTTTAAGTGAGCACATCCTCTACAGGCAACTTAAAAATGGCATTTTTGCTCATTATTAATGCAGAGTTTATATTTATTTGCTCAGATTAACATAAAAGAATATAATGGTTACACAGTTGTTTGCACAGGCCACATGTTGTGGTCAGTTTCCCAGACAGGGATTAAGCCTCGTCTTGGACTATCCTCTCCTTTTCAAAGGAAAATCTCTTTTCACAGCCCTACATAACACAGGACTAGGTTTAATCCTGTCTGGGAAACCAACCCTATATGTTTTGTTTTTCTCCACAGTATGTTAATTCAACAAATACACAGTACATATGTACTAAAATATGCACAAGTATTTTCTCTGTACAGGATGTGTAGTTACTTTCTCAGAAATTACTAAAACATGAGTTGACCGGGGCACTCAAACTTGTGCATACATCTGTACCGTAGTTTCCTAATCATAGCCTTTTTCTTTAATAATAAGTCTATATACATCATTGCCAGGAGAATGCTAAGTGCTCAGCTTGGCCACAGTCTTGCAGACTTCCTGGCAGATAAAGCTGCTGCCAACCTTCCTTCCCATTGAGAACTTTGTGTAGTTACATCCTCTTGGACACAAGGCAAATAGTACAGCTGACGCTCTGAGAGAGTGAGGTGCACACTGTGCTTTTATCACTGTGTTTGATGTACTGGCAGCAGAGTGAATAGAGTGTAATGCTCCTTTCCGTAACTGTGTTGAAGAGTTGCGGACCTGCCACCCTGGGTATTTCCAGTGCGATAGTGGCCACTGCATCGCTGAACGCTTCAAATGTGATGGCAATGCAGATTGCTTGGACTTCACTGATGAGATGTCATGTCGTGAGTTTTCCCTTCTTTCCTTCTTCTTTAGCCACACAGCCCATTTGGCTGCATGCCCCATTCAAAACAGTTAACTCTGAAGTGAATAAAGTGGTATACACTCTGTGGAATTAACTTCCCGATCCAGTTTTTTTTATTTGAATAAAACAATCATTATTTTAATTATGTTTTCTGCCTGATTCTTGCAGTGATATTTTTTTCACATTAGTCTGTGTGTGTGTTGTCATCATCCATGTCCTTTGCAGCGACCCGATACCCGAACGGCACATACTGTCCACCCTTCCTCTTTGAGTGTAAGAACCACGTGTGTGTTCAGCAGCACTGGAGATGTGATGGAGACAATGACTGTGGAGATGGATCAGACGAAGAGCTACATCTTTGCTGTAAGAGAACATTTCTGACTTTTTAGCAAACATCAGTGTACCTAAATGAATGAATGATTTTTATTCCAGGATTCTGTATTGATTTGTAGCCATTTTGGATACAATAAGTTTTTGAAAAGAATAACAGTGCCTTGTAATGTTAAATATTTTTACTTCTCTATTAGGGGTGGCAATACTATAGTATAATATAGCTCTGGTATTTCTTGTTTGTGTAAAGCCCACTCCTTTACACAACACATTTCATGAAAAAAAAATCCTGAAAGTGGTCTACATTGTGTTTTGGAGTGAAACCTTTAGAGTGTGACCTCTATATGTAGACTCACACTTCAGTTACTCGACATTACTTGCATAGTAGTTTCATAGTAGTTAGTAACTGAATAATATGCCTACATTTTAAGAGGTTTAACAATAAAAAAGTAAGTGAAACACTCGCCTTGTCCTTTCAGTGGATATCTCGTGTGAAGCTCCGTTCCGGTTCCGTTGCGACAACAACCGCTGCATCTACAGCCATGAGCTCTGCAACTCAGTGGACGACTGTGGGGACGGAACGGATGAAAAGGAGGAGCACTGTGAGTGAAGTCAAATTAGTGTGCAAAATAATTGAAAACCAATACTCATTTCTCAAATTACTGTTCTGAAAATGTTCTAATGGTCAAGATTAGGTTTGGTAATGATCTAATGGTAAAATTGTTTTGATAATATTGCAGTATTGCCTACATAAACATCACTGATTTTTTAAGAGAACAGCTCTAAACAATAGGGAGAAAAATATTCCTAACATCTTGTAATGTAACAAAAAACCCTCATATTCAATGTTTGATTTTCAAAATCTCTAAATGTTCACACCGTGTAAATGGGAGCTGACATTTTCAAAAGATGGGAAAAAATTATGACTTTTTATCATGGGGTGTGTGATATGATCAAATAACCCACTGAAGAAATATTAAAAGTAGGTCCATGAATAGGGCATGATAAAGCATTTACAAGTATGTTTAATTTCCTTATCTTATTTGTGGACTGTTAGCACTCCATAAATTTGCTCCTCCCCTCCATGCTCCCTAAAAGCCTCTGTACAGTAGAAGCCTCTTTGATGAGTCACCGTGATTCTCTCTTCGCCTTTCAGGTGTGACTCCCACTCATGGGCCTTGCTCTCCTGATGAGTATAAATGTGGGAATGGTCATTGCGTTCCACTTCAGTATGCCTGCGATGATTACGATGACTGCGGAGATCAGACTGATGAACTGGGCTGCAGTGAGTAGACATAAACAAACTGGCTCACATACACACAACACCATTAAATTCACTCAGCATGTCCCGTTTATGTCAACGAGCAAGCACCTCAGTGAGCAATATTTTATGTGTAAATGTCATGACATAAATGCTGATGTCTGCATGCGCACCTCTGTTTCTCTGTGCTAGATAATGGCAATGGACGTTCTTGCAGTGAAAATCTGTGTGAACACAACTGCACTGAGCTGACTGATGGAGGCTTTATCTGCTCCTGCAGGCCAGGCTATAAACCCAGGGAAGAGAACAGGAACTCCTGCGAGGGTGAGTGTTTCAGTCCACTTTCATAATGAAAGAAAAACACTCAGAAATAGTAACAGTAATACGTGAGGGAGCGCTATGCTGCCATTTTGTGAAGAGAAATAAGTTATTAATTGGTCTCTAATGTCGTTAATGGGTCACTATGCTGCCATTCAGTGCAATAACATTATATTCTAAGCTGAAAGCTAAATCAGTACTTTGAAGAAACACTATATATACACAGCCATATATTTACATATATCTATATACAGTCAAATGCAAAAGTTTTTTAATACCCCATACAAATGAACAATAAAATTTCTCTCCTTAACCAAACCAAAAGTAAGCTAAAAGACTCTTACATAACTCTCTAACAAGCGATAACCAATAAAAGGATGAAGATCAACTCAACTGCAATCAAACTGCAAACTCACAGTGTGCACTGTTTACAAGAATTAGAAATGTGGAGAGTATTTAACGTTATGCAATATAATTCTAAGGGTCAAGGCAAAAGGTGTGATCAGAGTAGGCAAAAGGTTAGGCACAGTAACACCAATCTAAGAATCAAAGTACAAAACACGTGCAGGTAAGAAATGCCACAGCAGTCTGTAGTCCAGAGAATCATATATTTAGCACATATACCCACCAACAAGCTACATCCTTAAGTATACATACCTCTTATCTATATTCATTTTCTATTTTATCAGCTTCACTTATCATATAGGTGCACTTACAATTACAGACTATAGTCCATCTGTTTCTCTTCAACATTTGTTAGCCCACTCTACCCTGCTCATCAGGACTCCCACATGTCCACCAGTGCCCAAGTATTATGTGTCCACACTGTATGTATATTTAAATGTTTAAATAGACAATTCTTGTACAAAGTACATTATTTTCTAAACAAGTCTATAGCCGGGCGGCACGGTGGCGCAGGGCTTAGTGCTGTTGCCTTACAGAGAGAAGGTCCTGGGTTGCGCGCAGGGTCTTTCTGTGTGGAGTTTCCCCCATGACCGTGTGGGTTTCCTCCTGATCCCAAAAACATTCATGCATTGGGGATAGGTCAATTGAGCACACTAAATTGCCCCTAGGTGTGAGTGTGAATGGTTGTCTGTCTCTGTATGTGGCTCTGCGACGTGCTGGCGACTGTCCAGGGTGTACCCTGCCTTCGCCCATTGCAGCTGGGATAGGCTCCAGCACCCCCTTACCCTGAGTGCTGGACAAAGGGGTAGATAATGGATGGATGGATGGAAGTCTATAGCCAAACATACTGAGATAGGTCTACTGAAATCCTATCAATATCCTATCCAATTTTATAATAGCATGTCTGTACTCAACCAGGCTTTCTTTATTCAGCCAGCGTAATAAAAGTAAAAAACTGTATAGTTTATACTAATCAACCAAGACTTGAACAACACATGGAAGTGCTTCTGTTATAACTGCCTCTTTGTAAATTTGCTTTGCCAGTTTTGACTGCAAGTACCTCCCAAACGCAGCATGCATTTGCTCTCTGTTAGGGATGAATTGTTTTATGGATCTTTCTCTTTAGATGTGAATGAGTGTGAGGTCTACGGCACTTGTCCCCAACTGTGCAGAAACACTAAGGGCAGTTATGAGTGTTTCTGTGCTGAGGGATTCCACTCTGTAGGCCTGCAGCATGGAATGGAGTGCGCTGCTGAAGGTGAGGAATAAAATCTCCTACAACTCTTTTTGTGTTCAGCAACTCTTTTAGTTAACTTCCCTCTCTAGCCAGCTAGTCTCCTGGCTAGCACTTTCTTTTCATTTCTCCGTATATTTTTTACTATATAGTCCTATTTCATATTTCTCTGTGTTTTTTCATGCTATTTTAATATTTGTGTTTCTATAATGCTAAATGTCGCTGGCCCTTATTTGTTTCAGGCAACCCTCCAGTGTTGCTGTTGCCTGATAACGTGCGTATCCGACGCTATAATCTGTCATCTGAGCAGTACTCAGACTATGTGGATGATGCTGAGCACATTCAGGCTTTGGATTACCTGTGGGACCCAGAGGACCAAGGACTAAGTAATAAACTTAGTCTTCATACTGGATTTTCATTGTGAACTCAATATTTAGACACTAAAGCCACAAACGATTCTGAACTGAGGAATATCTGGTCATTTTTCCAGACTTCGATAGTATTCTTCTCAGACATATCTCAGATACATGCAGTGTTAAACCGTATTATGTTGTCACCCTTCTGTATATTTAATGTTCATTGATGCAAAAAAACATGGTCTTTTAGCATTGACATATACATGAGTGACCATACCTATGTGTTCCTAGGTATTGTGTACTGGACAGTTTTGGGTCGTGGTCCTCAGTTTGGTTCCATAAAGAGAGCATATATGACCACTTTTGATGATCGCGGAAATAACCCAGTTAAAGAGGTAGATCTTAACCTCAGATACATCTCCAGCCCTGATGGCATTGCTGTGGACTGGGTTGGAAGGTACATAATAGATTTTTTTCATTATTATCATATATATAGATTTTGCTTCAGAATTTGGGAATAAGGTATTTTTGGTAATGTAATTATTTTTGTTTTAGTCTTTTAAGGTTGAGCTGCATTAATTGTCCATTTCTGCTTCCTTTTCCTTGGATAAAGTCTTAATTCTTTTATATTTTAGACATATTTACTGGACAGATGCAGGCACTAATCGCATTGAAGTGTCCAAGCTGGATGGGCGGTACAGAAAGTGGCTCATCTATTCTGACCTTGATCAACCAGCTGCAATTGTTGTCAACCCGGCTGTTGGGTAACTTATCATTCTATCAATTTATGTCCTTATTGTGAAAGAGCTGAAAAATTAAAGGTCTGTTTGGCGTCACTGGCATCCTTATAATACAATCATGCTTCATTTTGTGTATTTTTTCGTTCTGTCTTTCAGTCTGATGTATTGGACTGATTGGGGCAGGAAGCCTAAGATTGAGGCAGCGTGGATGGATGGCCAGCACAGACAGGTGCTGCTGGATGAGGATCTGGGCTGGCCGACAGGATTGGCTCTAGACCACCTTAATGGCAACAGAATTTACTGGTGTGACTCCAAAGAGAACATCATTGAATCGATGAAAGCCGATGGAACAGACAGGAAGATTATTATGTCAGGAGGTTTGGCACCAAAGTTCTATATATTGATGTGCACACAGTAAATCTTTCGTTGTAGTTCCAATGTTAGATATTTTGTAGCTTGAGTTTAAATCGGGATTCTGATGTCCCAAAACAAAGCTGAAGTCTATTTCAAATATTCAACATAACATTAATTTTATAGTGGATCACATTGGTCTTCTTTACAGACATTGGGAACCCATACAGTCTGGATTTGTTTGAGGGCCATGTGTACTGGACAACAAAGGCCAAGGGTGAGGTGTGGAAGACTGACAAGTTCGGTAAGGGGGATAAAGTGAAGGTGCTGACTGTAAACCCTTGGCTGACGCAAGTCCGCATCTATCAGGAACACAGACACAACCGCTCAGGTGAGGGGCACTTGTTTAATTGGTGATTAAAGCAAATTTCAGATGATCCTGACAGGAATTTTACCTGCACATGAGCACATTAAAGTATTAGTCTCTGTATTTCATTACTTTATTGTTTAATCTAGTTGTCACAGTAATTGTCCTTGTGTCTCAGTGGTGAACCCCTGTAAGGATGTGTGCAGTCACCTGTGTCTGCTGCGACCTGGTGGGTACACCTGCGCCTGTCCGCAAGGCTCCACACTGCACAGCTTTAACCAGAATGAATGTGATGCGGGTGAGAGACACTTATCCCATGCTACTTAGTTGACTAGATTTGGTTCATCTTTTCCCTTTCATATCATATAACAGTACATGTACATGTGTGATGGTTGCTTCTGCTGGCTCATTGCCAAAATTAGTTAATGTGACTAAGCCATCAAATTTCATTTGCGCTGTTGTTTTTAGCATCAGTGTTGCCTGCAGTATTGCTTTGGTCATGTTGTGGCTTCAGTGCTTTTGTAACGTACTGCATGGCTCTTGCCCTTGCAGCCATAGAGGCAGAGGTGGCCATGCCGCTTGCATGCAGATGCATGAACGGTGGAACGTGCTACACTGACGAACGGGGCCTGCCAAAATGCAAGTGAGTCTAAAAAGAGGACTCAGGAACACACCAAAAATCAAACAGTCTGCTTTAGCACGTGCTACATTATTAGATTATGGATTAAGTTGTGGCAGATACTAAGGGTAAAAATTACATATTATTTGTTATTCACCACACTTTGGTTATTTGCTGCTACACCAGGTGTCCATATGGCTATTCAGGAAGCTACTGCGAAATGGGAAAGTCCAGAGGAGCCCCAGCTGGAACAGGTGACAGTAGTGTCCTCATTTGACAAACTGGTTAAGACCAGCCGTTCAGCGCCCTTTCTCTATCTTATACATTAATGAAAGTAGTTAATATGCAGAGAGTGAATGTTAACCAATCTTTAGAGCATGTGTTTAGTCATTTATGAAGTGCTGGATTGCTTCATTTTTGTGCCTTCTATTGACACTGTAAACATTAAAGAGTTTGGATTAAAGACTATTCTATTTTTTATTCACTTGTGAAAGCAAGAAAAAACTTGTGCATGAGATAAATCACAATATACAAAATCTCAGTGTCTTACTGGATATTTCTGTTTTTCTCTTGTTCTGTGTTTAGCAGTGGCTGTGCTGTTGGCAGTGATTATCATTCTGCTAAGTGGAGCTCTGGCTGTTGGGCTTTTCCTCAACTACAAACGCACTGGCTCTGTCATCCCCTCCCTGCCCAAACTTCCCAGGTACTCTCTCAAACCCCTTCACCTCTGCAGCTCAAATACTTAATAAGTAAACAGGACTTGCATCACGGTTTTAGAACGCAACGAATTGATCTGATTTAAAAGTGCTGCTGAAAAAGTGAATGCTGGCTATGATAGAAAAGTGTCCAGGCACACAGTGCATTGCAGATTGCTGTATATGGGCCTGCATGGTCACAGACCAGTTAGAGTGGCAGTAGATAATTTGGGTAACATTCTGCTGGGAAACCTTAGGCTTGGCATTCCTGTGGATGTTACTTTAACACAGACCTTCCTAAACATTGTTGTAAACCAAGTACACTCCTTCATAACAACAGTATTTCCTAATGCCAGTGGCCTCTTTCAGCAGGTTAATGTGGCCTTCCACACTGCCAAAATTGTTCAGGAATGGTTTGAGTAAAGAGAACAGTTCTTTTCTCCAAGTGTTGACTCTGGGTGACCTCCAAATTCCTCCGATCTCAATCTGAAACAAACATCTGTGGAATGGACAGGACAAGCCAGTGCTATCTATGGAGGATCTATTAAAAAGTTCAGTTAAGTCGTTCACTCTGTTTTTCAGCCTGAGCAGCTTGGTCAAGTCGGGTGACACAGGAAATGGAGTGTCTTTTCGCTCGGGTGACAATGTCACCATGGACCTGGAGCCTCAGACTGTTGGAGTGTCTTTCATTGACAGAGCCATGCAGCTGGTAAACATCAAACACTTTGTGTTAATTTAACACTGGGTGTTTGTACATCAGTTATTAAATGCATTATCAACACATTTTGGCCATAAAAGGAGCTGTGACCTCCCTGGTTAACCCCTCATCACAAGTGCGTCATTTACTGTCCTGTTTCAGAACATTCATATGCGTTGTTCTTTAAGCCGAACAGCTGAGCATCTTAATTTAAGAGAAATGCAGTTTTTATACATGTATACATCCACTTTGTATTCAGATAAAAGAATGTGGACTGTTTGAAGCTGTCGATAACAAGAGAAAACTCTTTTCAGCAATTTTGAACACAGAATATTGTAATGTCCTGAAAAATCTCACAGGATAAATATCTGAAGGAGTAAATTGTTTTTAGCTTGTAAAAGTTTTTAGCTTGTAGCTTTTGTAGACATGAGTTGATTCTGATTCCAAATGGTTTTCCATGTCATCAGGATGAGAACTTTGCAGATGCTGGAAGGCAACCTGTCACTTTTGAAAATCCTCTCTATACAACAGCAACAGGCTCGTCTGGTGATCCCGCAGTCATACATGCAACACAGGTAAAGTAGGGCATAAATAGTTTAATTATGTCCCATTATACCATCCTGACCTGTTATCATAAACCCAAAAACAAAACAAGAAAATTGTTTCTACAGGTGACAGTGAATGTCAGCGGTGATCAGATAGAGAACAACTTTTCAAACCCCATGTACCATGCACAGCAGCAGGCAGTGGAGGTCAAGAGTATTCCAGTAGGATCTAAGACCACACAGGTGAGAACACATTTAAAGTTGATAAATATGTCAAAGCTAAATTTTGACCTGTTTTACTATAGCTTGTTTATGTTTTAGGAGTCCAAGTGGAGCTTCTTCAAAAGAAAACTGAAACCAAGTACAACATTTGAAAACCCAACATACTCAGAGGTAAGTATATATATATATATATATATACATATATATATATATATATATATATATATGTGTGTGTGTGTGTGTGTGATCTGAATGGTGCACTTAATTCTAAGCAGTTTACAGTTCTGTTTCTTTTTTTTCCTCACTGTCATTGCAATACAGTAAGGAGAGACAAGTTTTCAGGCAGTTTGCTTTTATGATTTAATGTACTTCCAGCACATATTTGCCCTTCAAATTTACACACATTTATCCTGTTCCCAATGACTACGGGTGATAACCTGGATTGCTTGTGAAAAGCTTGTCATCCACGGACTGTAGTAGTAGCAGCTAATTGGCCAGATCCAGATACTGTCGTCCCACTGCCAACTGTCCAAACAGCACTCTTGCTGACTTGATTACATCTAGCCTGGATACTGTCCTGACACCAGCCTGGGTGCCCTTCTGCTGAATGTCAGAGAAGCTTACCAGTCTTCATGCTCCACTGGTGGATGCTAAAGGCTTCTTGAAATGGACCTTTTATTAGCTTGACCACAAGATCACTATTTTCAGGATCAGCACTACTGGCATGGTTGAGCAGAAAACCGAAAAAATATTGGTGGTTTTATAGTGAATACACTGTAATAAAATGATTCAGTACCATGTTCTCTTAAAATACATAAAAGCTAGCTAATATACTTTATGAAATATCCTAAGTGTTACTTCTCAGTGGTGAATTTGTTAATACTTATTTCCATAGACAGGCCACAGTTCAATTGGAGAAGAAATATTATAGCAACAGTATCATAAATGTACACATTACACATGACATTATTTTCATAAACACTGCATAAGGGGTAAGTTAGTTCTGAGGTATTCTTAAAGGATTCTCCTAAACAAAAGTAACCATTCTGAATATTTTTTGCTGCTCAGTGTTAAAATGTCTGTAATTGCGCAGGAGGCATACCTTCTTTAGGATTTGGGACTTGACTTGGCTATAAGGACTTAGGACTCAAATTGAGGCCTGTATTAACTCAATGCTTACTTGTTACTTTCAGCTCAGCGACCTGTTTGCACCTCTGGTTAGCCATACTCAGTTACAATCCATTAAAAGACATACTGTGTCAAGGTTTTTAAACATTTGTATCCACTGTGAGATTTTGCTCATATAAGCTATACGAGCTATACTAAGGTGCCCTGTGCTTTTTACCACCTCTTCATCACTTCTGCTGATATTCTAAGGCATTCATTGAACCAGTTCCATTCATTAATAATGTTTTAATTGTGTTTGTTTGGTTTCAGATGCAGGATGAGCAGTCTGCAAGTAGCATGGAAGGCAGTTCCTCCAGCCAGCCATCTCCCTTTGTCCCGCCTCCCAAACCCACAAAGCGGGAGAAACCCAGCATGTACTCCCCTACAGAGGACACCTTCCGAGACACAGCCAACCTGGTCAAAGAGGACAGTGACATTTAACTGTGCTTTTACTCTCTCCAACTCTCTTTCACACACAAGGGGAAAACAAAAACAAACTATCCCTCTTTGCACAGAATCTATTTTTATATGCAGCCTGTGTACAAAAAAGAAACTTAAGATTATTTTGAAAAGAGACTAGATGTTTGTATAACCCACAGAAAAAAGTCTGTTCAGACTATGCCTTCTGCTGTTTCTTATGCCAATTCGTGTTTTACGATTTTTTTATTGTGATGTACTATATGTATATCTTTGCACTGATGCTGCTGATGGTAAATGTTATGAATATGTTGTACATTTGTAAATTTGAAAAGATTTTGTTGGTAATATCCTTTGGTAATAGATTATTTTGCAATAGATTATTCTTTTTCTTAGAGACACTTAAACACGGTGACAGGCAAACATGGTGACATGCAAGTAAAACACACTGAGCTGTAATTGGTTGCCATTACTTTACCATCTTTTTTGCATATCAATTTACATCAAGATTTGCCACTGGAACAAACAATGTGTATCTCCTCTTGCATATTTATATACCTCATCTGTGGACTGACCAACACAATGATGGAGAGCAGATTACTGTTTGGTCCACTGTTCACAATCAGTTCCTCAGCAGTATGTTTTTTCATATTAAAAACATGTCAATATTAAATAATGTTATCATTTTTGAATTTATGGACTGCTGAAGACTACTGTAAGTTCCGAGTGTACTTATTTACAGGTATGCTTTTGGATTAAATCGCAATGACTGTAGTATCTCACTGCCCCAAGAAGAATCACACTTATGAAGCCTCCTTAATATGTCTTGAAATCATCTATCCATCATTTTTGTTAGAGTAGGCATGTACGAAATTTGAGGGTAGCATTCCCGTAGCATTTGGACCGGAATCCTATCATTTAAGAGAAAGGGACTGATATCAGAATATGCTGTTTTTGACAGAAAATGAAAATAAAAACAGACTTGTGTCTTTTCATTGGAGGAGCAGGTTTTCCAATGAAGACAATGATACCAATATAATGCTGGTTAGAACTTTGAGTGATACTTGAAATTATGTTTATTGTGTACTGAATTCAACTGTTAGGATACCATTTTCGATCTTTATTGAACTGAAAGGTTTCACTGGACGAGGTATAGTACTGGTGAAGTATGTATTCATATTTACTCTTGGTTCCGGCCAATAATTTTCACTGCTAGGTAACCTAATGAAGTATATGAGGAGTAAATTCTGTGTTTTTGAATGATTTTGTATATTATTGAAAAGAAAATGAACATACTTCATCGATAGAAAGGAACTGGAAAAGAAATTTAACGAAAGCTGCTGAGGAAAAAAAAATCAAATAAATGTCTTGTTTTATAACATGTTTTGCCTACGCTGTTTTCTCTAATATATAGTAGACTATATTTTCAGAATGGGATTTTAAAATGAGATGTCATAATACATTTAGCAGAATGGACGAGGCTACTCACTGTCAGCGCGGTAAAGATAGCTTGCAGTTTGCGATTCATTCGAGAGTTCATTCTACAGTTCAGTGACGGTTAAACGGTTAAACACAGTGGCATGTTGTCTTTAGCGATTTGTGAATTCAGATGACGTTATTCCCCACCCCTAAATGTGCTGGTATTAAAATTTGTATTTTTATTGTCAAACGCAAACAATAAAAAATCTTTATTATATAAGCAGGTCCAGCCAGGCTCACATTCATCAGTCTGATTTGTGAATTTTTTCATAAATATATAGGCAAACATCACCACTGAACTAACTGCATCTTTACCGCGGTCTCACAGTCAACCTTGAAAGCCACAAAGCCACGTTACTATACATTTTGCATCGAAAAGTGCACAGATTTTCTACCCTAGAAACTTTGCTGAAAATTAATACTTGCCACTAATTAGGATTGTAATCACTCTAACAGTGGAAAATAAACTATGATGGTTATTTTAACATCTTATGAACTCTTAAAGAAGTAGGTTCCATATACGATTCAGAAAACGTTATTGATCCCAGATGAAATCAGTAAAGGTTTTTTTTGAAGTATCCTTTCCTTTTATTTTGAAAGTTCGCTGTTTTTGGGATCCTGTTTTCACGGGGGTCAGGCGTCCCATTACTTTTGTCCATATTATATTATATGGACAAAAGTACTGTTTTTCTATGACAAACTAGATGAAGCGCGAATGCCCTGCAGTGGCAAATAGCTTTGTTTTTATATTTGATTTGATTACATTAATGTTTAAGTTGAGATTTACAAGAAATATTTTAACTGCAGGTGTGTAACTGTGTTAAAGGGAACACTGCTGTTAAACACTGCTGTCACTGCCAGACTGCGATGTCTGGACGACTGGGTCAGAACATCTCCAGAGCAGTCTTGTGGGGGTTCCTGGTCAGTGGTCAGTTCCTACCAAAAGTGGACCAATGACAGCATCGCAGACAGCCAAGGGTCTCTGATGTGAGAAGTGAATACTGCTGAAATACATATACACTACCAGTCAAATGTTTTGACACACTTTCTCATTCAACAGTCTCAAGATTGGAAGGTTGTAGGATCTAATCAGTGTTTTACTTTTAATGTCTTGTGTGTCACACTTCATCTGAAAGTCAAATGTCCTAAAATAAAAAGTGCATCTGCCTCTATAGCGCACTGGTTAAAACCGTGGGCTCGAGTCTAGCATGTTGTGGGATCAAATCTGGGTTGTCTATTTATGTCTTGCACGTCACATTCATCTGAAAGTAAAATATCAAGTCGGTTAGGTTGCAGTGATCTTAAGAACTGATGGGATCTAATCTGTTTGCTGTGCGAATCACGGCATCGAACTTTTGAGACAGTAGGAACTAACAAACTGGTTGGTTGAGTTCAAGTTTGTTAGGTTTAACTGTCTTAAAAAAGTTTGTTCCTTCCAGCATCTTTATGCATGTTAGGCAATATTTGAACCAGCATCCTCCTCTATTGGAGGCAAGGACTTTCCCATTGCTCCACTAAATCTCACAGAGGCTGAAGTGTTTTTTGGGGGGTTTGTCTTGAAGATCTGAAGCTAGGTAGAAGATGCCAAGATAAGTTCTTGCCCATCTTGGGCAAAAACATGCTTTGTTATGAGATCTTTCTCATGTGATCCTGGTTTAAACCAGAGTAAGAGGAACAATATTAGCACGCAACTCTACTTTTCGCGGTGGGTCAGGCGTCCCATTACTTTTGTCTATATTATATGACCATTACACCAACAGGGACTTTAATAACTGCATTCAGATACATAGACTTCAATATGTAGTTGGTCCCCCTTTGCAGCTGCTATAATGGTTCCGCCCCAGCATGTTCCAGAACTATTCATCCAACATCAGTACCTATTGTTGTGACTGAACACGATCAAATCCTCAAAGTAATGTTCCAACCATAGTGTTGTCTTTCCAGAAGAGTACAGCAGCAAAGAGAGGACAAATTCCCCATGATATTCTTGATTTCAGTAGAAACTTATGTATAAAAACTTGTAAATTCTTATGATGGGCAATTCAAATGCTCACAAGTCAACATACATTATATGCACAAAAGTAATGGGATGCCTGATAATTACACGAACAGGGACTTTAATGACATTGCATTCAGATACATAGACTTTAATATGGAGTTGGTCCCCCTTTGCAGCTGCGATAATGTTCTGGACTCTGAGGGTAACTTGTTTATATATATATATATATATATATATATACACACACACACTATATATAGTTTAGAAGTAACACAGAAACATTTAGTGTGTTGTAGAAATACGTTTTTACATATATTTGTAAATAATCAAATTATTCTTCAATAAAATCTTATCAGATAATGAAAAAAAATTCAATTAAGAAGCAAACAAACACTTGCTGTAAACAAACACATCATGCTGTAGGATGTGTCTTCTCTTTCTCCACATTCCACACCTACACCTACATCTACATTCCAAAACATACGTGAGTTGAAAAGTAGGAAATATATAACATGCCGCTCAACTCGCTTTAGGCGATGGCAGGAGTGCAGTGATGACGAAGTCAGTTACAAATGAAGGCAGGTATGACAGAGGTATCCAGAAGAGTTTGGCGTCCCAGCCTGCTCCATAGCGTGTGCGTGGGTACTTTGCAGAGAGGGCATGCTGCATACATGAGGTCACTTTGGAAATGTCTTCACTGCACAAAATGCCCATAGAGAATGCCTGGGTTTTTACATCTAGAAAAGACAGGATGTGAACGTTTATGAGAATATCTCATTCAGCACAAAAACAGTGTCTTACATGCTTTCTTCATACATGCGTGTCTAAACAGACTGAATTAGAAATCTCTCTGGTTTACAAAATTCATTCACATCCGTAAGCAGGTAGTTTCCTCAAGAATTTTAGCAAAACAAATTTATATTATATCTAAACCTAGAACACAAGAAACCTCATTTACTGTTAATTTTAACCATTACATTAACCTCAGAACGCCCTCAAACTACTAACATTCCTGCAGGTAAGTTTCTCCATATGACCTCCTCACGTCTGCCGGGAGGTTGTCCCATCGTGTTTTCAGCTCAGCCTCGATAAGATCCAGGTCTGTTACTTGTGTTTTGAAGAATCCAGGCTCAATAATACTCACTTTCATGCCGAAATGCTGCATGTCTCTCCTAATTACACCAACAACAACAAAAAAAACCAAAAAACACAACAGATAGACAGAGTATACAAATAGACCAGGAAGAAATGTGTAAAAGGCCATAATTTGCAAAAAATCTGAGTAACCATTCATCATGTTTTTCTCCTCAAATGTATTTTTTTGTCATCCTTAGCCTTAAGTCTGGTTTTGGATATTAAGATTGAACCTTTTAAAATTAATTCAGCATGCTGTGTAGTGCAAGACTATTTTCATTCGTCATTCATTATTTCAGCTCGAAGTAGACTTGAAAGTAGACTTGTATAACAATAAAACCCAACAATAAGAGTAAAACAATTAGACAATAAAACAACACATTGCAACATAAGATAATAAAATAATAAAACACTCAAAACAAACCAGGTCATGAAATAAACTTTATCTTAAAAGTTATCTAAGAAGTAGGTTAAGAAAATTAAAACATCAAACAAACTAAACACAATAATCCAAGAAACAATAAAAGTAGTTATAAAACAATCAGGAATAAAAACAATTAGATCGTAAAAGTATCAAATGTGACAGCTTCAGTGAATCTTGTATCTAACTCAAACTCTCAGTGCCTCATTATTAAGAGCTGCGAGTTCAGTAAAATTTAACACTGCGCATATTAAAATCAATATGAGCTGCTCTTAAAAACCAGTATAAACTTAGTTTTTATATGCCTTTAAAACCAATTTCTATACCTCTCAGAGGGGTAGCTCTGGAACCATGTGATAGCATTACAATCAAAGTCAATACCACATCATCTTTTCAGCTGCAGGGGATGCCAGTATCAACTGTATCAGAAGTCTTTGACAAATCAGTATCTTTCTGTCAAGGGTGGAAACAAGTTCATTTAAAACCAGGGTAGTAGAGGTAACAGTGCTATGCTTTTCTCTATAGCCAGACTGTCCAGGACAGAGATTACTTATCTACTAATAAATCTAAAATGTATGCTAAACATGACAGCTGCTAATATTGGTCTGTAATTGCTTACATTAGGTGTTTTACCTCTTTTAAGCAACAGGTTTACATTAGCTGTTTTCTAGCCACAGGTAACATTTATATAAATCAGAGAGATTAAATTATATGCTATTTGATCTGAAATGATCAGGGCATGTCATCTGAAATTATTTGAAGGGACTCAGGCTGTACATTCACTAGTTAATTTCTTAGGGTTAATGGTTAAAAGGGCATTATTGAGTATTTTTGTGGGAGAAAGGGTCTAGGGTAAGTGATCTGCATGGCTAAAGGATCAGTGTGCTAAAGGTCCCACAGACGTTCTGCCAAACCATCATCTTCAAATAGTTTGGTTACAGATAATAATCAGATTTAGCTTTCTTGAAAAGAGGTGTGCATTTTTTTTTGAGACACCTTAAATCCTGGCAACTCAGAAACAAATCCCTGTTGGGAAATTGACAATAAATATTTAGTCCAAATGCTACTTTTTAGTCCAAATGTTACGAACCTGGCTGTGTAGTTGTTTTAGAAAAAAAATGTTTATTTGTACACAATACCTCAGTCCATCTGAAAATGCTTCCACACCCCATTTGGACAGACAGTAGCCTCCTCCGGTCAAAGAGAGCCTGCCGAATATACTAGCAACATTCACAACCCTGCCCTTAGCCTTCTTCAGCAAGGGCAGGAACTGCAGGGTCACATCGATCAGCCCCATCAGATTAACATCCAGAACCTGCTTTAAGTCCTCCAGCTGCATCCACTCGGTGGGCCCAATAGGGACAGAACGTCCAGCATTATTCACCAAACCCCACAGACCTATGAGATAAAAACAAGATCTCCTTTTAGTAACAAAAAGAGCTTCATGGAGTTCATACAAATCTGTAAGACTGTAAAGTATAGCCCTGTAGAGTATAGCCCTGCAAGGAAAAAAAAAACACTTAATTATAGCAGCTTTACAAAGAGCTCAACTAAAACTGATAGCACAGAAATACCTGTGGCAGTTAAAACCAATAAGCAAGAGGGATCTACACACTTAAGAAGTCACAGTACCCTTATTTACTCTGCAGTTTCAGTGTGATAGGGCTTCTATTCCTGTCTAGTTGATTTGGAGAACTAGTAGGAAATACTTGGGAAATCCGTATGAAGCATTAACATTGCTGGAGATCTAACTTGGTCTTTACATAAACCCTATAACGGCCTATAAAACTCTCTGAAATGCACAAGTAGGTCTATGAAACATGTTCTCCACTTTAGACTCAGAAATGCAGATTTATGAGGTTGCTCTAAGGGTTATACAGTAGAGCAAGACATAATTCTTTTCTGTGAGTTGTGTGTCCAGGGAAATAGGATGAAATGTTATGGGGTTTCACTCCAATAGCTTTACCAGCAGTTGCGCTGGAGAACAAAATGAAGTATCAAACACCTTATGGTACCAACACAATAATGTCAATATTATTGAGGACTTACCTAAGGGTCCATGCACAATTTAATTTTCTGTCAGTATCCTTGATTAAATACAACATGTATCTTGTTTATTTATAACAGTATCACATTTATCTTTAAGCAATACAAGATTTAACTCCATGTTTTGTATTGAAAAGGAATCAGAAGTCAAGGTTTTGCAATTAGTATCAGGAAAAAGTACCTATAAAAAGTCGAACAGGCTCATAAAGATTGTTCTCTGTTTCAGACTGAAAAATGTAGATTTATGGAGTTGGTGTGAAAGCTGTGTGGTCGTCAAAGCCCCCCTATCTCCACTTTATCTTGAGCTGTGCTTGACTCGAGCTGGCACCCTAACCCCCTTCTACCCCCCAGCCCCCCATCACCTCTCTCTCCAACCTCCTGGTGCACCAGCTCCACTGCTCTGGCGATGCTTTCATTCTTGGTCACGTCTAGAAGAACTGTCTTTAAGCCTGAGGAGGCCGTTGCTTGCAGGCTGGAAGCTCCAGCTTCTGTCAGACATCCAGCTATCACCTGAAAGCCTTGCTGGTCGAGCTGATGGGCCAGCAGATTCCCAAATCCGCTGTCACATCCTGTGATGAACACATATTTCTGACAGACTTTGTCAATTTTAAGTGAGTCCCTTACATACCAAGCAGTGGCTGCAAGAACTATGACCACCAGTGAGCACCACCAGACTACATCTAAGGAGACCACCTGAAAAACACAGACATTTCTGAGCTGATGAGTTGGTGGATTGGCAAAAATATTTTCAAGTCAAAGTGGTCATTCATTTCTCACCTGTACGAGGTTCAAGTCTTCAGATGGCTGAAAAGAACATCAGGAAAGTTTTATGGAGAGAACATGAGTTTTAATCAGAGGCATTTTCATGTTTGAATGTAGACGGCAAAAGTATTTGTCTTAAATTATTTCAGAAATTAGCCCTCCTTTCCAATAATAATTTTACTCACTATTAATCCGTAATTATTGAACCACTTATGTTGGGTGGGGGCTTTATTGAAAATGCATCTATCTTAGAAACGAATTTCTTTCGCATTTAAGCCATTATAGGCTGGTTTTTTTTTTTAGAAAAAAAAAAAAAAAGTTCATGTAGACCTTCATATGGCCTACTAGCACAACCTGGTGGTCAGTTTGTGAAGAATTATAAAATCTCTTTTTATGAGATATGTTTTAAGGGCACCCGGAGGAAGCCTCTGTTTTGTGTCTTTTATCAGACAATTACACAAATTATATGGCAAACTGTCTGCATGCAATGACCACTGCAGAATGGTGGCATGGCATATTAAGAGGTGGGAGGCACCAAACTACGGAAGTGTCCATCAGCAAGCCACCACCCAAGAGGCTATATAAAACCACAAAAGGCCTTTTGAATTTCAGAGTCTCGACAATGATTAATGCATGCACCTCATGTTACCTTTTCCTTAAAGTACATGCAATAATATCTGCTCTAGCAGATAAAAACCATCAAATGTTATGAGACACATTATGAGAATATAGGCTACAGTGATATTACAAATAGTCTCTCACACAAACAGACACAGTGAACTTACCATGACTGCTATATCAATTCTGAAATGTCTGCTCTTACTTAGTCATGCCGCTGTGGAAAGAAGAGTCTGTTTTCATTTCGTAGTCAGATTCCACTACCTTCCTCGGTAAATGAAGACAGACTAGTTGGACTACTGGAGTTGTGTCAAAGGTCTCTTGCACACACGTAAACAAGAACCTAGTGGTTGTGTAACAAAGTCTAACTCTATTATTTCTATTGCATTCATTCGGCTTCTTTCCCCGGTACATTGATGGTCATACTATACTTGACCTGATGCACAGTGACTACTCGTGATTGAAGGAGGTCAAACTGATTTTATATGAGGAGACCTGTCATGTCTAACACACTCTAATCTGATGTGTCATATTCTGAGTGGATCACGAGGTACTGAATGTATGACAAAGTACAGCAATAAAGTGATGTTTTGAGGCGCTCTTCCATGAGTTATGCAATGAGCATATGATAGAAACAAACATAGTTTTCATTCAGTTTCATGTTGGATATTATGGGTCTTGCTGCACAGACAAATAATTTTCTTTTGTGCACTGTTTCAGAAAATAATAATTAGGAAAAAAAATCTGTCCTGTTATTTAACATAGGGATTAAACTGTTGATAAATGGTTACAAAGAATAAAATAGCACATGAAAAAGGAAACACTTAAAACATTAAATTTATTTTTTGAATTACATTTATTTTCATTTTATTTAATGCACAATACACCAAGTGTCTTGTGAAGCAAGCTTGGCAGTCTTAGCAATCTAAATGGAAACAAGTTACTTAATAATTGAAAAAACTATTTGGTTGTTATATTTGGTTATTTCATAGATTAACATGATCGTTTACCATGTCAGAAAGTGGTTAGCTCTAAATAAATACTAATGCAGTCTACAAAATGGAAACTTTAGGTTTGACAACATTTCTTGCCAGCAGGGCATCAGCGATGCAGGTTGGCAAGTAGGAGACAGGTAGCCAGAAGAATTTCGCATCCCAGCCAGGAGAGTAGCGTTTGCGTGGGTAGGCGGCTGAGACAGCATGCTCAATAGAGCTCACCACCTTCATCAGATCTCCATCCAGCATCTTCACAAACTTCTCCTTCATCATTACTTTCACTAAAAGATGTGAGGCATATTGTTGAGACCTTGACACGCATCTCTGTTCATCAAGATTTATCAATTGTAAAATTACTATAATATTCTTTTGAGTATTTCACAATGGGCCCATTCAATTGCTAATGGACTTCACTTGGTGTTGGAAAAAACAGTCTCATCAGTTTATCTTTAAGTCTAGAGTCATAATTAACTAACTGGTGTAGTGAAGTGTTGTGACTTTTTTGATTGTTACCTTTCAACAGTGGGTGTGGCAATATAATATAATAAAATAATATAATCGTACCATCATTTAAAACACCCTCACTGATTGAACATTCTCAGCTATCTTCTCTAATACTGTTTTTAAAGAGGGGGGCTAGTGTTTGTGTATTTATTTATTTTTTTGCTGCATCACACTTACGAGAGAGGGAAGGCTGTCATGGTATAGAATGAAGAGCGAGTGATGATTATGAGTCAAGCAGCATCATATTATATTATGATATCTAATACATACTGTAGATTACACCTTCAAAAATAAAACTCACCCCGATCCATGTAGTCTCTTCCATAGTCATCCTTGACTTCTTGTGGCAGTCTGTCCCATAATTTTCCAATGTTGTTCTGAATAAGATTAATGTCAGTCACGTTTGTTTTAAAGAATCCGGGTTCAATACACAATACTTTAACTCCAAATGGTGCCATGTTCATCCTGTCAACACACAACAACATACAATTTTGTCAAGATAACAGCTTTTTACAATAGTATTACCAATTCAAAAATACACCTTTGTAGCCTTACACTTTGAAATGAATGTATCTGCCCTTTAGCAGACAGTATTTGCAATTCCATAGAATGCCAGTGTTGCAAAAGAATATATGTTTTACTTGTCCTGTGATGAGGACCAAAAAAATTAAACACACTACTATTTTCCATAAGACATCCTAAGAAAGCTATACACTAAGTAAACCTTGTACCAACATTCACTGGCCATTTTTGTCAGGTACAGTGGTGGTTTCAGGTTTGTGAACATTTAGAAATGTCTTTATTTCTGCAGATATATGACCTAAAACGTCATCAAATTTTGATATGTTATGAAAATAGATAAATAGAGCTCAATTTGACAAACAAGACAAAAATATACTTTAATGAAGAAATATATTTACTGAGGAAAATGTGAGTGATAAATGCGAGTGCAGTTGATCTGAAGATGAAATAAGTGTCAGGTGATATCAGTCAATGAGATGGTAATCAGGTGTGAGCGTTGTTTTATTTTAAGAACAGAGGTCCATCAAAGTCTGATCTTCGCAACACTTGCATGCGTATCATTACATGAACAAAGAAGACTTCTATGGACCGCAGAAAAGAAGTTGTTGATGCTCATCAAGCTGGAAAAGGTTAGAAAACCATTTCTAAATAGTTTGAACTCCAAGAGTGCATGGAGAAAATTCAAGACGACTATTATCCTACCCAGGAGGAGTGGTTGACCAACAAAGGTCACTCCAAGAGCAATGAGTTTAATAGTCCACAAAGTCACAAAGGAACCCAGGGTACATTCTGACCTAAAGGCCTCTCTCACGTTTTATGAGTCCACCATTAGGAGAACACTGAACAACAGTGGAGTGCATGGTAGGAGAGAAAGCCACTCCACTCCAAAAAGAACACTGCTGCCTGTCTAGAATACACATGGACAATCCAGTAGGCTATTGGAAACATGGTCTGTGGATGAAAGAGGCCAAAACAGAACTTTTTCGCATTATGTTAGAAAGAAGATCACTGCATTCTGTTATAAGAGGGTTGTGAGGCAAAACAACAACCCTAATCACACAGGTTTTTCTATCAAAGCATGGTTAAATAAGAATAACGTTCATTTTTGGAATGGCTGAGTCAAAGTCCTGACCTTAACCCAAAAGAAATATTGTGTAGGGACCTGATTTGAGCAGTTAATGTGAGGAGACCTCCCAGAGTTGAAGCTGTTCTGTACAAAGGAATGGGCTAAACCGATGTCGTAAACATTTAGTTCATTTATTGCTGCACAAGAGTGTCACGCCACATACTAAAAGCGGAAGTTCGCATACTTTTGCCATTCACAATTATGTGTACTGAATAATTTTCCAAATAAATGGCAAGGTATTGTATAATATTTTATCTAATTTGTTTAATATGGTTCTCTTTATCTATTTTCAGAACTAAATCTGATGATGTTTCATGTCGTATTTATTTAAAAGTACAGAAAATTCCAAAGAGTTCACAAACTCTCAAGCACCGCTGTAACTCATACATTAATTTCGGGACAACAACAACTATTATGCTGCATCAATGCTGATGTGCTGAAAATGGTTCAAAATGAAATCTGGTTAGTAGTTGTCCTATGGGGGTCTCGTTCCAGAGCTACACATTGTGCAGTAACAAATAAGCTATGGTCAGTAATTGTACACCTACAAAGCACAGCTATATGATTCCCAATAAAGTGAACAGAGAGTGTAGGCACCTAATATTCAGGTTTATCAATTTCATTCTTAGGATCTTAACTTTCCAAAAACTGTTCTGACTACGGCAGTGAAATGGTAGTTGGTATGGCATAGTAAGGCACACCTCTACCCTTCACATGGCAGACTGGTGTTTGATTCTGTGCTTGGGAAGGCAGGCTACACCATTAAGAGTCCTTAAGCAAGACTTTAAAAGTTACATTCATCTGCATCTGTAACATTTATTACAAAGGAATTATGTAAGTCACTCTGCATATGATGTCACTCTGCATATGATGTAGGTGGATTGTCTTTACACGGTTTACCTCAGACTGTCATTGAATGCCTCTACTCCATATTTTGAGATGCAGTATGGTCCTCCGAATGGACTGATCCTTCCAAACACGCTGGCAACATTAACCACACGGCCCTTTGCTTTTTTAATGAGCGGTAGCGCGTTCAGGGTCACATCAATAACTCCAAGTAGATTAACGTTGATCATGTGCTTAAAATCATCGATAACCAACCAGTCATTGGGAGCAGATGGAAGTGAGACTCCTGCATTGTTTACCACAGCCCATAAACCTGAATAACACACAAATACATACATACACACATTACTGTATTTCTCCATGAATGGATACTAAAACGAAGACCTGCATGTGAGAATTCGTCTGCTGTAGAAGTTAAAAATCAAGTAACAGAGTGAAGTCATTAAACAAAAAGGATAAAGAGACAATGATGAAGCAGAACTGTGCTGCTGCATACTCCGTCATACGGCAGTTGTGAAATAGCCTAGTTTTACATATTGCATCAAATTCATTGCTTAGCAAAACACGCATAGACAAAGAACAAAATCCACTTTGTCTAACTGGGAACTAGCTTCATCCAAACTCAGTTTTCAAGCGATTAAACAAACATAGTAAATAGATAAATAGAGCCCAATAGAAAAAGAAAATCTTACCTCTCTCTCCCACCAGATTCTTAATGGCCTCTGTAGCCTTTTTGATGCTGTTGTTATCAGTGACATCTAATGGGACAGTACAGAGTCTAGTTGAGCAGGCCTTCTTAAGCGCATCTTCTCCTTTTTCTGTATAACAGCCAGCGATGACGCAAAAGCCCTTAGTGTCCAGGTGTTTGGCAAGGAGATTGCCGAAGCCACTGTCACAGCCCGTGATATAGACATATTTCTCGGATTTATTTGGCACATGCTTCAGATCTCTGAACCACCGGTAGAGAAACCATAAGACCACCAAACCTAAGGCATGTACAAACATTTCTACCTGGATCTGCAAGAAAGAAAAAAATGCTTATGCTATGACTACACAGACACACACAGACAACAGCAATCTAAAATATAAAGTGTAAATAAATCCAATAAAAACGTTTTAGAAAATACTTAATATGAAATACACTATGCTATATACACAAATGCTGGCGCATAAATACTATAGATATGTAACTTACTGTTAAGTGAAGTTCTAATGGTGGTTAGGAGTATGTTACTGCATATAATGGATCAGTAGTATATAAATAATACTGACATAAGTAGTGATATTTCACATAGTAAGACTATTGCACATGATATATATATATATATATATATATTTAGCTCTTTTACTGTGCACTTTCTGCCATGACAATGCAAATTTCCCAATAAAGGATCATAAAGGATCAGCTTATTAGCTTGTGTGTGTGTGTGTGTTTATATAACATACTACTAGTGAAATGGACCCAACATTGAAATAATTTTTTTAATCTATGCATCCAGTAGAGGCAGATTTAAAACTGACGTCAAATGCAGACATTAAAGAATAAAGATGCTATGTAAGATAGCAATGTAATCAGGTTCAGGGGCAGCACCACAGGGCAGCTGTAAACTGAACTATGCCCAAGCAGGCCAGTTAACCATTAACAAAATCAGCTTTAGGCTGTGATCTGAGAACTTTGTCATTTTGTGTCATATGCAGGGATGAATTGCATCCACAATATCTCACTGAATGGAGGCTTTACTGTCTCCCTTGCTTTAATAAAACAAGCACACTGAATGGCAGCTCAGCTTTTTTTTTTTAAATCAAAGCAAGGGAATCAGAGTTGCCTTTTAAAGCTGATTTGGTGTCTTTTCACCTTTTACCAGCAGAGGACGTTTCAAACTACGACAGTGATTTGGAGTAAGAAAATAAGGAACATGCAGCTGCAAAATAAAAACTGAAACTTCACGACACCTGCCAGGCTAACTTATTTATAACACCCATTAAGTTGTCCATCTAAAGTGCGACTAAATATGCTTTCTATCTTTCAAACCTGAGCTGGACTCGTCTGTTTTCGAAAGCGCACATACAAAGAACACGCAGGGCTGTTCACTAAGCAGTAGGTCATTTAAGTCCTTCTGTTCATCCAGGCAGAAAGTCCTTCTGTTCATCCAGGCAGAAAGTTTTCTGTAAAAATACCGGTGCCTGCCTACCTGAGTGTCGGATTTTGAAATGAATGGAACGAGACGTGACTGCCTTACAACGTATCTTCAGGTGGTGTCGTTGGTTTTTCCGGTATTACACAAAAATAGGTCAATGTTTACCCTTAGAGGTCGCTGTTAAGTAAATTCAAGCACCTTTCTAAAAAAAAAAAAAAAACCTGAACACTATATGGACAAAAGGTCAATCTTCATGCTTCCAACTTTGAGGATACAAAGTTTGGGGAATGCCCTTTTCTATTCCAGCGTGACTGTGCCCCAAGGTCCATAAAGACATGGTTGGATGAGTTCGGTGTGGAAGAACTTGACTGGCACAGAGGTCTGACTTCAACCTCATCCAACACCTTTGGGATAAACTGGAACGGAGATTGCGAGCCAAGCCTTTCTTGTCCAGCATCAGTGCCAGACCTCATAAATGCTCTACAGAATGAATGGGCACAAATTCCCACAGAAACTCCAAAATCTTGTGGA
>JBBJLS010000002.1:21856295-21873838 GCA_037577275.1 Bryconaethiops microstoma | reverse complement strand
TTTTTTGTTTGTTTGTATATAGATATGTGTGTGTGTGTGTGTGTGTGTGTGTGTGTGTGTGTGTGTGTGTGTGTGTGTGTGTGTGTGTGTGCATAAACAATTCCGGTTCCAAAGGCTGCAAGTGAAATGTCCGGTGGATAATGGATAGTACTGGATAGTGTTGTATGTACTATTGATGTTGGTGCTCTCTTTTGCTCTCTTTTGCTTTTTCAGAATTCATAACACAATTATTAAGCATTAAGGAAGGTCATTTGATCACAGATCACCAAATATGGAAGTAAGCAATAGTGATGAAGGTAAGGCTTACAACTTTTAATGCTGAAATGTAATAAAGTCTTGACTTTTAATTCATATGAAAATGTCAAGTTGTTTGTGTATCTAATGTTGTGGACATTTTTACACCACAGCCAGTGAAAAAAGGTGAGTATTCTGAATTTACTATAGACATATGCACTGTGGTCAATTTGTTTCAACATAAACGCCATAAACGCTATGTTTAGCTAAATACTTCGATTTCATATTTCAAGGATCAAGACTGACAAAAATAAAGAAAAAGTGCTGGAAGTTGGATTTTTTCAACTGTTTCGGTTTGCTACATGGATTGACATTGTGATGATGGTGGTGGGGGGATTGTGTGCGCTCGTTCATGGCGCTGCCTCCCCTCTCATGCTGCTCGTCTATAGCTTGATGACCAACACCTTTGTGGCCTATGAGCTGGAGGTTCAAGAGTTGGCTGATCCCAACAAAACCTGCATTAATAATACAGTGACCTGGACTAATGGGTCCTTAGTGGAGCTGGAAGATAATACTGTGTATTGTGGGTGAGTATTATGAAACTATCTGCATTTTAATTCATATTATCACATTATAGGCATAACATAATGACCTTATAATTTGCTAGTACCGTAGAATGCATGTTGATAACAGGGCATGAAATATGCCAGTATGCCAAGGTGCTTAGATCTTGATTCTTTTCTCTTATACAGTGTGGATATTGAGGCACAGATGACTATGTTCGCTTATTATTATATTGGAATTGGACTAGCAGTGCTGATTGTCAGTTACTTTCAGGTAGGACAAATAAAGTCTCGCTATATGATGATTATTATCACAGCTATTGTTATCTCATGAACCTGATTATCATAAAATAATAAGAAGGTAATAAGAACGTTTAACTGATGCTCACATTTAAACAGACTGCATATCTTCTCTCATGTTTCAGATTTACTTTTGGGTTTTTGCCGCTGCAAGGCAGACACAAAGGATCAGAAAAACATACTTCAGGAAGATCATGTGCATGGAGATTGGCTGGTTTGACTGCAACTCTGTTGGGGAGCTGAACACAAGGATATCTGAGTAACAGTCAAATCTTGTTATTCTTTATGGACAATGAATGAAACATAACAACAGAAATCTGCATCTGCAATCGTTACCTTATCGGGTTTTTTTCTCTTTGTGCAAACAGCGATATTAATAAAATCAACAACGCAATAGCAGACCAAGTAGCCATTTTCATTGAGAGAATCTCGACATTCATCTTTGGTTTTCTGGTGGGTTTTGTTGGAGGATGGAAATTGACCCTTGTGGTAATTGCTGTTAGCCCTCTAATTGGATTGGCTGCAGGATTGATGGCTATGGTCAGTACTTATTTGTTCAATATGATATGTGTCATTACTTCTAATTATTAGCTGTTTTATGCAAATGTAACATTAACAAAATTATATATTTTCCAACACATATGTTTTACTATCACCAGTTTGGACATCTGCCTTAAGCTGTCCTCGGTAATAAAAATCATGTGTGTGCAGGCAGTTGCAAGGCTAACAGGGCGTGAGCTTCAGGCCTATGCTAAAGCTGGAGCCGTAGCGGATGAAGTTCTCTCGTCCATCAGAACAGTAGCAGCATTTGGAGGGGAAGATAAGGAGGCAGACAGGTAAAGTCCTTTGCTGCCTTTGCCTTCTAAGTGACATGTGAAGCTAGATGCAGTAACAAACTCGGTCAAAGAGAACAACATCACTGTTGTCTGATGCGTCAAAGTTATTTCAAGTTATTTTTGTCATCTGCAGATACGACAAGAACCTTGAAGAAGCTCAGACCTGGGGGGTGAAGAAAGGAACAATCATCGGCATATTTCAGGGTTATCTATGGTGTATAATTTTCCTCTGTTATGCGCTGGCCTTCTGGTATGGCTCTAAGCTTGTCATTGACACCAAGGAGCTCACACCAGGAACCCTCATTCAGGTGCGAACCATTCTCAAAGATGCATTCAACAATTTTCTTCATAATTTGCATCAAACAAATATAAGAACAGTAAAATCCCAGTAAAATGTGTTGACTGAAAATCCACCTGCACCTACATAAACAATGAAACAGTGAGGATTTCCCCTTTGTATTTAGTAGCACTGCACACAGACATGCCATAATTTTATCTGCAGGTGTTTTTTGGCGTGCTCATGGGAGCCATGAACCTGGGCCAAGCTTCCCCATGTCTGGAAGCCTTTGCTTCTGGACGTGCTGCAGCCAAGAGTATCTTCGACACCATCGATAGGGTACGTCTAACAATGACACAAACAACTCGCACATTCACAAAATCAAAAACCTCTCTGTCACACTGTCAACACAGAAGATTTAGTCACTACCTATCACTGTGCTCAAACAGATCCCAAAAATCGATTGTTTCTCTGAAGAAGGCCACAAGTTAGAGAAAGTGAAAGGTGACATTGAATTCCATAGTGTTGCGTTCAACTATCCCTCCAGACCTGAAGTGAAGGTTAGACACCTTTGTTTTTTAATAACTTTGTGTTTTTTTATTTGTTGAAAACAGTCAGTTTGTATGTCTTAAACTAAAGTTCTTTTTTTCATTGTAGATTTTGGATGATTTAAATTTGGTGGTTAAAGCTGGGGAGACAACAGCATTTGTTGGACCTAGTGGATCTGGCAAAAGTACAGCAGTCCAACTTATTCAGAGATTCTATGATCCCGAACAAGGAATGGTAACTCACAGATTAATGTGCTTGTTCACTATTTGCCTGAATACGGGCTAACTCTATATTATTTGGACATTAACTTTTATTAGTAGAGTGTGCCATATAGACAAAATACTCATTAGCTAAACTGCCACCTCTCTTAGGTCACCCTGGATGGCCATGACATTAGAAGTCTGAATATCCAGTGGCTGAGGTCACTAATAGGCATTGTAGAGCAAGAACCCGTTCTCTTTGCCACCACTATCTCAGAGAACATTCGCTATGGCCGAGCAGGAGTCACCATGGAGGAGATCATACAGGCTTCCAAAGAGGCCAATGCTTACAACTTTATCATGGACCTGCCACAGGTAAATAACCAGCACCTTATCGTACAGAGTGGTATCTAAATTAGTAGTGTGTCTTCTTATTTACAAAAGGGCGGCGTGATCTGTATCTTTGTTGATTTCTTAGCATTTGAAAAGTTTGTTCGTAGACCTGTGCATTCCATCTTAAAGGGACATGTCAAGGAAAAACAAATGTAAATAGGCCAAACTTGACCATTAACTCAAGCTACGTACAAAAACAACCCATCTTAAGTTCATTGCTTTTGTGATGTCACAAAAAAAAACAACATTTACCTGTTTCTCTCCTAGTCAGGCTACAGATGCTTTCCCTACCCATTGAGATTATAAAACATGTTTCAGTCTGGAGTGCAATAGAGGGCAACAAAACAGCACAGCAAGCATTTACATATTTACATATTACTAAAACCAAGCATCTCCAAATCTCAGATCATTTTGGACTATTAGCCATGGAATCATGGCACAATAAAACTGGCAGTTAGAATCCCCCCCCCCTAAAAAAGAAAGAAAAACAGCATGATATAAGGTGTTGATGCAATAGCAAAAATATATCAGAAGGGTAACTAAAACAGCCTGTTTAACTGTGCAGAAATTCGATACATTAGTTGGAGAGGGAGGAGGCCAGATGAGTGGTGGGCAGAAACAGAGGATTGCAATCGCTAGAGCCCTGATCAGAAACCCCAAAATCCTTCTGCTGGACATGGCCACATCAGCCCTGGACAATGAGAGTGAAGCTGTGGTGCAGGGGGCGCTTGACAAAGTGAGAACAACTAGCTTTGGATTGTTTGATTTAAAGTGTTTGATTTGAAGTTAGTTTGAAGCACTGCTGTTTTCTTTAAGTATTGAACATATCTGAAAATCTGTTTTATATTTACGCAGTAAGCATTTGATGCATTATGATATTTCATTTTCAGGCTCGTATAGGCAGAACCACCATCTCTATTGCGCACCGTCTCTCTACAATTCGTAATGCAGATGTGATTGTGGGCTTTGAGCATGGCTGTGCTGTGGAAAAGGGCTCACACAGCGAACTCCTGGACAGGAAAGGTGTCTACTTCACTCTCGTTACACTCCAAAACCAAGGAAGTGACGTGTCCAATCACAAAACAAACAACAGTGAGTAAACTCTAAATTTGGTGCTTGATTGGTGATACTTTGTTTGCTGCAAGAATTTTTGATTTTATGTCTTATGAACACACAGCACCTAAATCTCCCATAACTGAAGATGATGGATTTGAGAAACCTAGAAGTTTCAGCAGGGGAAGCTATCAATCCAGTTTAAGGTAAAATAGATAACAAAACAATATCTACTTTTCAGAAGTTTAAGTGAAGCTGTTTTCATTTTGTCTTGAGTGGAATATGTTCATTAATGAAAATGAACTAAATGTTTAACAGGAGATCCTTGCGATTGAGGTCACGATCTCAAATGTCAAACACCCTTGTTGATGCCATTTCTGGAGAACTGAGATTGGATTCTAACCGTTTCAAAATGGACACAGATGAGGAAACAAAGGTACAAAATTAGAGAAAATACATTTATAATGATGTGCAAACATTACAAGCTTATATTAAGCAAGAAGTCTCATAATGGGTAAGCAATATTTAGTTTATTATTGCTCAATTTGCTTGTGCCAAACCATTTATCCCGAGTTAATGTTGCTCACTTTTATATATATTTTATACAGCGTTTTATATTTTTATAAATATTTATTATAAAGAATTTGAATGTACAGCATTTAATTTACAATGTATTTGTATGTTAACATTCTCCATCTTTTCACTCAGAAATTTGATGACATTGTGGAGGAGTTCACTGAATCAGCACCCGTGGCTCGAATTCTAAAGTACAACCAACCTGAATGGCCATATATGTTCCTGGGTTCTTTGGGAGCGGCTGTAAACGGATCTGTTAATCCCATCTATGCCCTCCTGTTCAGCCAGATTCTAGGGGTCAGAGACATTTTAAAGTCTGCACTACCAGCAAAATATTTGGAGTAGTTTATATGAATATAATCTGAATACTGTCTTTCTGTTGTGTAGACATTCTCTATCAGAGACCTGGATGAGCAAAGAGAGCAGATAAATGGGGTTTGCGTTTTGTTTGTCATTGTCGGATGTATGAGCTTTTTCTCACAGTTTTTACAAGTAAGTTTCTGCATGTCTCTGAGAATAACATCTCAATGATTGAGTTCTTTGCAGTGCTTACAGCAGATTTAACAACATGTTGTCATGTCTTCTACCCATTATGTGCCAGGATAAGAAACAGTTTTAGCATTTAGGAGAATTGCATAATGTTTGTTGCATTATGTGGCAGCTGAAAACAGTGTTTCTGATGAGTAGTGTGTGTGTGGCGATTGCAGGGATATGCTTTTGCCAAGTCTGGGGAGCTACTGACTCGCAGGCTGAGGAAGATCGGTTTCCAGGCCATGCTTAAGCAGGAGATCGGATGGTTTGATAATCCTTTCAATAGTCCTGGGGCTCTTACCACTAGACTGGCTACGGATGCCTCTATGGTGCAAGGCGTGAGTAGGCCTGGCTGGCAAATACAAAGTGATCAAATGAGCTGCATAAATTGATGCAGAAATTGTGTTTTAAAATTAAATACTCTGTTCTTCAGGCCACAGGCTCTCAGATTGGCATGATTGTTAATTCACTGACCAATATTGGAGCCTCATTCATCATTGCATACTACTTCAGCTGGAAATTGAGTCTGGTAGTGACCTGCTTCCTCCCCCTGATCGGACTCTCTGGGGTCTTCCAGGCCAAAATGCTAACTGGGTTTGCTAATGAGGACAAGAAAGCAATGGAGGCTGCAGGACAGGTGACATAGCTTCTCTTTTTAAAACAAATCTACAGTGCAATAGTCCATATGGATATGATTCTAATAGAAATTATGAAAGCTCTGAACTTGTTTGAGCCTTAGCATACTTTTTGAGATTTCTGGGTAATTCTAGATCTGTTTTTACAGGTGTCTGGTGAAGCCATGGCCAACATCAGGACCATTGCAGGTCTGGCTAAAGAGAGAAATTTTGTGGATCTGTATGAACAGCAGTTGGAGGCCCCCTACAAAGCAGCCAAGAAGAAGGCTAATATCTATGCCATCTGCTTTGCCTTCGCCCAGTGTGTTATCTTCATGGCGTATGCAGCGTCTTTTAGATATGGCGGCTATTTGGTTAGTTACGAGGGACTTCACTACGTGCTTGTTTTTAGGTAAGCACTGAATAATGTTCCTGATTCTGAAAGGCCAGTGTCCAGCACTGTTTGGTGATACCTGGTTCAATACAACCAGAGATCTATACCCTACTGTAGCTTATATAGACTGTTGCTCTTTCTGTTCATGTAAAGCAGTCAAATGGTTTGTGACTGTGTTTCTGAATTTTTTCAATGTGTCTGTGCAAATGGTGCCACGAAAAATGATTTACACTGTTCCTAATTTTCATGTATTATGTATTGTTGTCACAGTGAATGGTTATAGGGAACTGTTTCAAACCAAGCACCTTTTATACATGATAATTTAATTCATTTGAATAACAAAAATGCTCAACATGTAAATCACCCGTGTGAAAAAAAAAAGGCCTCCTAAAACAAGTGACTCATTTCCTAACCTGTTGCAGCAATGACTGCAATTGACATTACCCATGTAAGTGGGTATTGCAACCATAATCATATATGTTATGTGTTAAAATGACTTATTATAAGTTATTATTTATTGCCAGTTCTTTTGATTAACACTATGTGTATTTGATGCCCTAGAGTAATCTCTGCCATTGTAATCAGTGGGACAGCTCTTGGAAAAGCTTCATCTTTCACACCAGATTATGCCAAAGCCAAAATTGCTGCCGCCCAGATCTTTAAACTGCTGGACAGAGTTCCCAGAATTGACACTAGCCAGACAGAGGGACAGAGATGGGTGAGAAAACTAAGCTATGTGATCAGTATGATAAAATGAAAACATTAGTCAAGCCTAGTGTAAAAACAAAGATAATGTTATGGAATTTAATGTCAATCTGGCTTGTTATAAAACTTTTGATATATTTCATGAAAAATATTTTTTCTTGCAGGCTCACTTTAAAGGTAGGGTTGAGTTCAAGAACTGCACGTTCACATACCCTAGTCGGCCAGACATTCAGGTGCTGAGGGGACTTGAGGTGGCAGTGAGCCCTGGACAGACGCTTGCGTTTGTTGGCAGCAGTGGATGTGGCAAAAGCACTAGTGTTCAGCTCCTGGAGAGATTCTATGACCCAGACCAAGGTCAAGTGGTGAGTCATTGGTTTGGTTCAGCAAAATGAAATTACATGTGTATTACTGTAATTATCCAGAGAATTCCAATTTTGGACAATAAATACTGATAATATGCATTTCCTTCACTCCAGCTGATAGATGGACACCCATCACATGGTGTTAATGTACCATTCCTGAGGTCTCAGATTGGAATTGTATCTCAAGAACCTGTACTTTTTGACTGCACTATAGCAGAAAACATCCAGTATGGAGATAATGCACGCTCCATCAGCATGGAGGAGATCATAGGGGCTTCTAAGAAGGCTTTTCTGCATGATTTTGTCATGTCTTTGCCTGATGTGAGTAAAATCACATTATGATCCCAAACTCAAACAATCAATGTAAATGGTTAACGCATAATGCTTGGAAAACAATACAAAAGACTTGTTACGTATTACTGCTGTTGGAACAAACCTTGCATCTCCATTTGAGTTTATTTCCTTGATTTGATTTGATTTTCTTTATTATTTATTTTTCTTTATTAAATACTAACTGTTATTTACACTGTATACATTTTTTTAAATTACAAACCTAATAAACTGGAATGCAAAATGGTCTAAATAATTTTGGATACACTCTTGTGATATCAATTTACACTGAATTCTCAGAGTAGCCAAGTTTTTCCTTTTCCTGTACTTTTTTTTTAAAGCTAGATTTTGCTCCCACAGTGACTGCGTATGAGCTAGCAAGTTGCAGTGTATACTGTCTTTCTTGCAGAGTAAATGACAGTTATGAATAGATCTGTCCATAATGTAAAGTTAATGATGTTCTGAACAAACTCACAACTTCTTGTCCTTACTCTGGTTGGTTTTTAGAAATATGAGACTCAAGTTGGAGCTCAGGGTTCTCAGCTCTCTAGAGGGCAGAAGCAGCGTATAGCCATCGCTCGTGCCATCATCAGAAACCCCAAAATCCTGCTGCTGGATGAGGCCACCTCTGCACTGGACACAGAGAGCGAGAAGGTACAACCTCATACATCCGCTCAGGGTTATATTTTTTTATGTATGATAAAATTCTTCTGGAAAAATGAACAAGGAAAAGAATACTCGGAATGATTTGTTTTAGTTAGTTTATGTTTACATTTTTGGCTTATAGACCACTCGTTTTCCACTCCTCCATCATCTCCTATTGTTAAATCTGTGTATTTGGCTCTATTTTGCGTGTGCAGACGGTTCAGGCAGCGCTGGATGAAGCTCGGCGGGGCCGCACCTGCATCGTCATCGCCCACAGACTCTCCACCATTCAAACTGCTGACATTATCGCAGTGATGTCACAGGGTGTAGTGATAGAGAAAGGGACACATGAGGAGCTAATGGAGAAGAAAGCTGCCTACTACAAGCTCGTCACTACAGGTGCACCCATAAGTTAAACATAGTGTTGTGCAGTAAAAATAGGACAAAGTACTTCTGGGTATTTATAGTTTAGAAATTTCCATTTCTGTGGAATTTCCTTTTTACTTGACCACATTTACGTTAACAATTCTGAAAACATAACATCTGCTCTTATTTTTTTATACTGATTTTTTAATGTACATTTAAGTCCATTTGATACTTAAGCACTATTTTAATGCATGGAAGCAATTTGTACCTGACTCATTTTTCACTATAGCATCATTTTCTCTCAGGTAGTTCTTTGTTCACTGCATATCCACTATAATGTTCATTTCAGTATAATGTTCATTTCAACATCAGGAGAGGTAATGGGAAGAATCCTGTAGCTGCTTATTCTAAATTAGCAGGATCAGTGTATTTATATGTTGTGCGGCAGGAAGTGGATGCTCCATTTTCAAATGGAGACATATTGAATGTTCTCTAAACAGGCTGAATGAAAAATATGCCTTTTGTATCCTTGTGTATGTTGTCACTATGCTATCCTCTCTGATGTCCTAGACGTGTAATTATAATTTATTTTGTGTATAAAAACTTTTGTACAATTGGTGTGAGGAATTCTGCATAGAGAAAGAGCCACTATTAGGACAACAGTGTGCTATCTAGGATGTTATTGACCTTACCTGTATGTATATAGATATATATTGTTGTTCATTTTTTTGTAGACCTGACAAAAATCTATAAATGTTTCAAACTTTCCTACAGGTAAATAAATCGCATGAGGAATATCTTTATGTCTATATGAATTGTGTTTTTCAAGCAATTTTTGCGAGGCAGGTTTAGGTACCTTACAGGGAAATTGCATCAGTTAACATTAAACTCACTCATGGAGTCTACACTAGGGGGAGCCAGTCTCAAACAGTAGGTCTGTAACAAACACTCAAGAATGTGCACAAAAGTGTCTGACGTTGAAAATGTTTCACTTAATGAGGATCTGCTAAAGAAAACATGAACGTTGGGAAATCAGACAAAAACATTTTGTCGTAATGTAATAGCTTTGGTCAGAGCAAAAGTGGAAAGTGTAAACTGGTTATTGATAGGAACGAGACATCCAAAGCATCAAATGACTCTAAAACTACTTCACAGATAGCTGTTACACAAACTGATTAAAAATATGATACCTGAGACATTGTTTTACAATAAGAGTTTAACTTAAAACCTTATGATTAAACAGCTTCATGGTGGAGGGTGACCTAATAGATTGACCTAGTAGGATTTTTTTTCCTTTGTTTAACAATTATCAGGATTACAAACAAAAACTCAGAAGACAGTAGAAAACTTGGATATAAAATAAAAACTATATTTGCAAAGTAGACATTGCAACCCCTTATTCTTATCACTATCACTCTAAAGAGTTATTATGAACCATTTTACGTCAGGCCTCTCTTCATCATATTGTTTACATATAACAGCCTTGTATGATACTGAGAGTGACACAGAAAATGTAACAAACATACCCAGTAACTTATAATCCTTATATATAACTGTGGCAATGCTAGTGAGTTTAGTCTGTCTGCTTCTATGGAACAGGAGCATTTTGGCTAAAACTGGAGAAAAAAAAGTAGTGATGTAAATATTTGTATATGCATTGTTTATATTGTTAGGATCCTTCAGTTTAAACCATATAGAATTCTTTGTAATGTAGTAATATACTGCTAAAAATCATCCTGAAAAAAATCAGTGGGGGAAAAATACTTTGATTTAAATTCTACTTTCATTGCAATATGATGCCTCATATTATTTTATGACCAGAAGAAGTTTTGAAATTTCACATTACCAGGAGTACAGTAGTTTCTATTTTGCATATTCAATCATAATGTGCATAAACAGTAAACTAGAAAATATACTAAATTAGGGGTACGTTCTACTACATATTCAATTCGAAATGAACTTGAGAGTTTGAAGGCATATTTGCAACATATGAGTTACTCTCTGACGAAATATTGTCTGACCCACGACCAAGTTAATGGTTGTTCCCAAACAGTACAAACAGATAGTAGTGCAAAACAGATATCCATTCAAATCGAATTGTAGATAGGCTAATAACCCAAGAATTTCTCTCACTATCATAAACGCTGTGCAGAGAAAGAAAAGGACAATCTGTATGATGCCTGTGATGGTCACCCTTATCTGTCTCTGGAGTCGGGGAGAACTGAAGGCGCCCCTGCTGCTCTTCTCCATGTTCTTCATGTGTCTCCGCAGGTAGAGAACAGTGGAACAACTTGATGCCAGCATTACACTAAGACTGAGCAGGAAATAAACTAATCTCATCCACAGATCCACGTGTAACATATCATCTACTGTTTCCTTTTTTTCATGTATGGCATACCATTGTGAGTATGTTGAATTGAAGTCTGCTTCAGCAATGTATTCCTCCAACTCAATATATATAGCACCGAATGACATTCCTACAGAGAACCCAAACAGTAAGTAGATTTTGTCCATGATCAGGGCAGAGTACATGAAGACTCTGATGTTCTTCTTCAACCAGATGAAAAGAGAATGTTGAGCAGGAACAATCTGGCAGTAGTAGAACACATTCAGCCAAAGGTGGGAGCTCATGCTGGTCCTCATGCTAAAACAGATACACTCTACTAGGACAACGTGACAAATATCACTCACTTTAAACACATGAATTTCCATCAAAGCATAAAGAAAAACACAGACTTGAAGAGAGATGTTGTACCCAACAAGTGATCCTAATAAAACATTAAGAGGCTGTTTCAGCTGCTCTGTTCCTTGCTGTGGGAAGACCATGCAAAAGACTAAAAAGAGGTTCACAGAAATGCCGAGAGTACAGACAGAGAGATTCACTGATGCAAAAGTTGTGGGCTTCATGCTATTGGTGAAATCTTGTTCTTCTGACTCAACAGGGCCCATGACTCCCATATATACCCTCTGTGGCTGAGAAGACCCACCCATGGAGGAAGGACAGTTTTTGTTAAAGGGATTAAAAAAAGTTATGCTCTTATTCTATTTTGAAACATGGAGTAGGCCAAAGTCAAGGATATGCTATTAGCTATTAGAATCTAACTGGTGGTTTGGCATTATTATTATGGTGCTATTTTGAGTGTTCAGTTTTTGATGTATCCAGTTTTTGATGTTTTGCGATCAGGTGTTGGCCAAAAGGGAAAATATCTTCACTGGTTTATGTAATACATGGCCCTTTTACAGTTACAGTCTGAGTCATAAGTCACTGCCATTGGAATGAAATGTTTGCCTATATTGACATATACTATACAAGATGTTCTCCCCACCCATCTTTTTAAGGAAACCCTTCACACCATTGGGCCCTGTATTTTACTTTTATTGAATGCCTCCCTGTCATCTGGCTGTGTACCAGCTGCCTTCAAACATGCTGTCATGCATTCTTTAATTAAGAGAAAAAATCTTGACCCAGCAGACCTGTCCAGTTACAGACCAATATCAAAATTTCCTTTTATATGCAAGATTTAGGAAAAGATTGTGTTTAACCAACTTCAGACGTTTTTAGATACCCATGGTATTGCTGAAGAATTCCAATCTGGCTTCAAACCCCATCATAACACTTAAAACAGCACTTTTAAGGGTTCTTAATGATCTTCTTTTATCTACTGATTCAGGTTACAGTCCTAATCCTTTTAGCTTTGTCCGTTTCCTTTGATACTGTTGATCACAACATTTTGTTTTACAGGTTGAAACATGTTGTTGGTATAAAAGGTACTGTCCTGTCGTGGTTTAAGTCCTATCTGTCAGATGGGTCTTTTTCAGTTTCCATGGGGAATTATTCTTTCTCCTCAGCTTTCATTTCCTGTGGTGTACCACAAGAATCTTTTTTAGGCCCTATTTTATTTTCATTATACATGCTGCCCTCGGGTTTGACTTTTAGGAAATTTGAAATTCCCTTTCACTGCTATGCCGATGACATTCAAATGTACTTTCCCGTTAAACTGGATGGCTCTGCCCCATTGCCGACTTTCTTAAACTGTCTTCAGGAAGTAAAAGACTGGTTAACAGAAAACTTTCTCACTCTTAATGAGGATATGACTGAAATTGTTGTTTTTGGAAATGGCCCACCTCATGAGAAGCTCACAGATACCCTCGGCCCCCTTGCTGCTCGCTGCTCCACCGAAGCTAAAAACCTGGGTGTTTTTTAGATCATTCTTTTAAATTTGATAAGCAGATATCTTCTGTGGTCAAGTCTAGTTTCTATCAACTGCGACCGATTGCAAAAACAAAATCTTATCTCATTCCCACAGACCTAGGAAAGTTGATTCACACTTTTAATATCACTAGATTGGACAACTGCAACTCACTATACATTGGTCTTGATCAGTCAACCCTCCATCGGTTGCAATTAGTCCAGAACGCTGCTGCATGACTCTTAACAGGCTCCAGAAAATATGACCACATCCTGGCAGGTCTGCACTGGCTTCCCATCCGTTTCCGTATAGAGTTCAAAATTCTTTTACTCATTTTTACTCTGCATGGTTTAGCACCCAGATACTTAAATAATCTGCTAGAAGGTCTCGTTTAAAGCACAGAGGTGATCAGGCATTTGCCGTGGCAGCACCGAGACTCTGGAATAACCTGCCTCCTAATATCCGAAATGCAGATTCACTAGAGTCTTTTAAGACTCATTTAAAAAGCCACTTATTTAATTTGGCTTTTTATTTGAGCTCTGCTTAGGCTCAGTTGGGTTGTTTCGGAATGTGCTATAATGGTTTTATCTGTGTCTGCCTGTTCTTTTATTTAGTCTATATTGTGTCTGCTTTTCTTGATTTTACCTTATTGTAAAGTACATTGATCAACTCTATTGTTGTAATAGTGCCATATAAATAAACTTGACATTGAAAGTGATCATTCGGTCATACGTGAACAGCACGAAATTCTTCCTCTGCATTTAACCCATTCACCAAGTGAAGCAGGGGACAGCCAGGAACACAGAGCCCAGGGAGCAGTGTGTGGGGACGGTACCTTACTCAGAGTACCTCAGAGTTGCCACTAGCAGTCTTGGGAATTGAACCCACGACTTCCTGATCACAGGGCGAATGCCCTAACCACTAGGCTACCATCAGCACCATCGGCCGTATTGACCCTTGAGTAAATAAAGTGCCAATTACTGGAAAGTCAACTTCACCACAAGCTCCTAAGAGTTCATTCATTTCAGAATAGAATTCAAAAGTGATGTATCCTCTTTTTGTTGACTTTTTGTTACTGTCTTTTATTTTACTGTTATTCATTCTTTAGAGTGTCCCACTTTCATGCTACTTTGTTAAGGTCAAACTGCAGCATAACTATGCCAGTCCAAAACAACCTCCAGGTTCAGCGATAGAGTTTGAGGGTCCTTTGCTTACTAGCAGTGAGATCAATGATCTGTGTTGAACATCTGATGAGCTGGCAAGCAGTGGTCAGGCCTGTAGCCAAGTATGGATAAGAAGGGGTGGAAAGAATGCTTGCAATCTACAGTGGGCTAGGGGAGGCAAGGCAAACGTGATAGCAACACTGTCTTCTACACTGGGACTTTCACCCACACCGACATTTGAATAACGATTATGCAAATTTTGAGAGTGTGCAGGGAACAAGCTTGAAATGTTTGTCAAAACTCAGTGACATTTGCATGTGGAACACATATGGAATTGACTTGAACAGTCCTAGCTTCAGTCAGTAAAAAATGTTGTTTAATGTTCAGCTACTGTATGTGTCAATTGTTTTGACATGTTTGGGTCCCAGAATAATTACATGTATCAGAAACAATGTACAACTTTAATTAAGCTTATGCCATTTCCTGAAGAATTGTCATACAAACACATTTATCCAACAATGTGAACATCTGTATTGCTTTTTGATTATTATGCTGGTGCAAAAAATCCATGAAATATATGTTGCTGAAACACTGCACTGCAAATGTATAGGCTATACCACATTTTACTTTTCCTGTATGGTTTAACTTTGATGCCAAGTCAGTCCCCCTGGATCCTGAAACATTTTGCGATCCTACCTTGCTCCGTGACCCTGTGACCCTTCATTAAGTCCTGGCATCTCTGAAGTACAACCTTTGACTCCTAGTGTTTCTAATGTCTCAGCCACTGCTGTTTTTTTCATGGAGAGAAAAACTTGCTAACTAGAAAGTGACTGGTAGGTCATTCAACATTCACTAATTTCATGGTGAAAATGTGCAGAGTTGCGGTTTTATTTGTTAGTTATCAAGATAAAATGAAGCATTTGCTTGTGAATCCACATTCACTGAAAATACTAAATGTACAAATTACAATTAACTGGTTTAATAAAATTTAATAATAATGAAAAATAAAAAAAACTTGGCCACTGACCAAGACATAATGAAACACCAGGTACATCTGAACATGTTAGTAAAATGATGCAGATGCTCAGGCTGAACGAGATCAATGTCAACACACCTCAAATGGAATAAGTAAACAAAGTACTCAGCTTTCAAACAAATGTTTCTTTTCACTACAGAAAACTAATTTGAAATGGAAAGTTTATATTCCATTGCATGAACAAACCCTCTACTTTACTTATGGTTCAACCAACAATACATCTGACACAATGAGCGCAGTTACTGTAAATCACAGAAATGTCCTTTTACAGTGATATTGGACCAAGACTGTTTTATCCCAAATGGTTTGTAATGTTCTCAAATGGTGAGCATGGTGAGCTTTACATCACATAGTTGAAATTTGTCTGAAAATGTGCTCATAATCACAAGAGGTAATTGAGGTCTACATGATCAGAATTAAAAATCTATGTTCCTATATTTTGATCAGTCATGATTTGATAACATGACGATTCGTTATATTTATAGCTGTGCAACAGTCAATCAAAAAGTCAGATTTAGCTAGTACAAGGTTTTAAATAAATTATGAAAAGGGTCAATAATAGTCTTAGATATTTCATGAAAATTTTTTATTTGTCTTGTTCTAAACTCCCCAATTAATGCAGCAAGTAATGATCAACTCCGTTGTGACAATACAGCAATGAAACAATAGTTTTTATGACCTCCTTTGCTTAGACCTGTGGTTTTTCACCAGCTGTCAAAATAAGACAACGTTCTAAAAGTATCAAACATTTCAAATGACTATTTGTTCAGTCATTAGAAATGTTTGATACTGGACAGGATGAAATAGCATTTCCCCCATACTTTTAGTGGAACATCACTACACCATACACACTCATCTAATCCATTATCTTTGAGTAAATATGGTTTTATATGAAGTATAGAGTTTAGGGATTCAGAAATCTCTCAAGGACATGTGTCAGTTATTGTCACTTCTTTGGCAATATTAATACCTGTCACACGCACCAGACCACGTGACGTCAATCGGCACCGGAAGTGACATCACGCGATGGGTATATAAACAGGAAGAACAGGTACTCCTGTACACAGACATTGAGATTCCTTCTCAATACGTGTCGCCCCGTTGGATCCGGTACCGTGAGTACTCCGTTCCTCTTATCTCTCTTACCTGTCTCTGTGTACGTGTTCAGAACGAGGATTCCTTTGGTGGGAATTCGTACTCTGTCTACAGAGCGTTCTGATACTAAAAGCGTGGGTTACCAGCTCATTCGTCTATCTCTGCGATTGGGCCCTTCCCCTACGCGACATTTGGGCGTCTACAGTTACCAGCGTTCATCTCCGTGACAGAATGTCTGTGTCTCCTGTGGGCCCAGCGGAGATCGCCCGGATCTGGGAGGTCGTTAATCAGCAGGCTGTGGAACTTGTCAATCTGAAGCGAGAAGTGGTGAATCTCCGTACGGAGGTCGCCACCTTGCGAGAGGTTGTACATGAACACGATGCTGAACGTACCTCCCAACCGGCGGTTCCGTCTCCTCCTCCTCCTCCTTCTACTCCTGTCCTCTCTCCTCCTACCATCTCGGATCCTGCTCCTAAACTGGCTCTACCAGACAAGTGGGACGGTAAAAGCGATTCATGCGATGTTTTTCTGACTAATCTATCACTCTTGTTTGAGTTTCAGAGTCAGCGCTACCCTACTGATCGCAGTCGCATCGCCCTACTAGCTACACTACTCACCGGGCAGGCAGCCGAGTGGGCTACAGCAGTCCTGAGATCCAACAGTCCTGTGGCCTACTCCTACGACGCCTTCACTAAAGAACTCAGGGCTGCATTCCATCACCCGGAGGGTGAGGTGGTGGTGGACTCTAAACTCTATCATATTCGACAAGGCGATCGACCGGTGAGTTGATCTACCGCAGAGTTCCGGACCTTAGCGGTTCAAACAACCTGGAGCGACGCAGCTCTTCGGACGGTCTATCTAGAGGGACTCTCGTCACGAATGAAGGCGGAACTGGCTTTTCGGGAGCAACCTACGACGCTGGAGGGTCTCATTGAGCTCAGCCTCCGTGTCGACAAGCGGCTGTCCCTTCTGCCCAAGCCAGCGCCAAGAACCCGGACCTTCGAACCCGCGACCCCCACTACCAGCTACCATCGTCCCATACCACCACCGTCACCTCCGGAGGCCCACTCTGGGGCCGGGGAACCCATGCAAATAGGACGCACCTCCCTGGCCGCTACGGAGAGAGAGCGA
>JBBJLS010000002.1:21821940-21856195 GCA_037577275.1 Bryconaethiops microstoma | reverse complement strand
TGTATATATATACCAAATGTCATTGCACTTTTGTAACAGTACTTTAAAAATAAAAGTGTGCAATACTCTACTTTATATATATACAGTTTCAGGCAGTTAATTTCTTTCAAGTCATGCAACAGAAGTTCGTGCTTACAAAAATAAAAGTTTCTTTTTTTTTTCCTAATCGAATTCTTTTTTGGGTGTCTGATTCGATACGGCCTTCAGATACACACAGCTCTTCATGTAGTACTGAAGTGGATAATTAGTGGTTTTATATAATATATAATAGATATGGTTTTATATATTAAGAAAACCAGATTAACTAATTAATTAGTTTTTATTAGTAGTTAATAAAAAAAAATAACTAGCTAATTTTAAAAAGAAATGAGCATTTATACAACTGTAAAACTTTTATTCCTTTCTTTAAAAAGCATTAATACATTTACTCCAAGTTAAATAAAGCTTAAGGAATAGTAGTAACTCCAAGTTCAGATTACATTTAAATGGAACACTGAATAAATAAAAATGTAACCTTTCTATCAGGTGTCAAACATTCTGTTCTCTGTTTGAAAGCCCTAAAGAAGCCTTTTCATTTCTTTAACACTAGATGGCAGTATCTATACACACATATACAGAATGCATTAACGTATTAATAAATCCATCAATCAGTTACAACATTCAAATCACTGACAGGTGAAGTGAATAACACTGATGATCTCTTACAGAGGCACCTGCTGAGAGGTGGAATATAAGAGAGTGAGTGAACAGTCAGTTCGTAATGTGTTGAAAACAAAAAGTGAATGAGCATAAAGATCTGAGTGCCTTTAGCAAGAAACAAACTGTGATGTCTGGATGACTGGATCAGAACATCTCCAGAGCAGCAGATCTTGTGGAGGTTCCTGGTCAGTGGTCAGTTCCTACCAAAAGTGGACCAATGACAGGGTCACAGACAGCCAAGGGTCTCTGATGTGAGGAGTATACATATAGGCATATGTGTGTGTGTGTGGGGTCTTTACATTTTATCTGAAAGTCAAATATCTTAAATAAATCAGCTAGCTTGTCAAGCCTAGTAGCTCACTGTGTTTAGCTGTGGTCGCAAGATTGGGAAGTTGCAGGATCTCATTAGTTTCTTAATTTTAATGTCTTGTATGGCACACTTCATCTGAAAGTCAAATGTCCAAAAATAAGCAGAGTGTCTGTCCTGGCTCTATAGAGCCGTGGATTAAACTGTGGGCTCAAGTCTAGATAGTTGTGGGATCAAATCTGAGTCTTCTCCTTTATATCGTGCATGTCACATTTATCTGAAAGTCAAATATCTTAAAAATGGTGGCTAGGTTGTCAAGCCCAATAGCTCACCTGTTTAAGAAGTGGGCTTAAAAACAGAAGGTTGTGGGGTCTAATCTGGCTTGTATGTCACAGTTCATCTGAAAGTGAAATGTCCAAAAAAAAGGCATGCTTGCTGTGAGATCCTGTGGCGCAGTGGTAAGAGTGTTGCCACCAAGACCAGGAGGTGCTGGGTGCTAATTGGAGCCTTTAACTTTATGTCTTGAACATCAGACCTCATTTGAAAGTCAAATTTCCAAAAAAATGTGTGTTTGCTGTGGGGTCCTGTGGCTCAGTGGTAAGAGCAATGCTGCCAAGATTGGGAGGTCTTGAGTTCAAATTCTGAGTGTGGATCTCCACGAATACCAAGACCTAAGAAAGGGGGGAAGCTTATCTGGTTTTATATATATAATCTTTTTCAGCAGACTAGTATTTACTCCTCACATCAGAGACCCTTGGCTGTCAGTGACCCTGTCATTGGTCCACTTTTGGTAGGAACTGACCACTGACCAGGAACCCCCTATAAGACCTGCTACCCAAATTTTTATTTATCCGGTGTTTCATTTAAATGTAATCTATCCAAACTACTCAGCAGTTGGTTTACTGTAGTTACACTGTTATTGACACTGTTATAAGAGAAATGTAATCCAAGGAATACAAACAGTGCTGTTTTACAGTGGGCTGTAATGCCTTGTACAGCAAAAGGGCAGTGTAACATAGAGCACAAATTACACACAGACAGGCAGTTTTACAGTCAAAACACGAGGTCAGATAAAAAGGGACAGCCAAATTAAGTCATAAAAGTAATGAAAATAGGTGAGTTACAGTACAGCCAGGCAGCCGGATGGCCTAGTGCTTAGGGCCCTGCAATCAGAAGGTAGTGGGTTTGAATCCCAGTGTCACCACTGAGGTAACCTTGAGTAAGGTACCAGCCCCCAAACACTACCCCCAGGCACCCCTCCTTGGTGGCAGCCCCCTGCCTCACTTGGTGAATGGGTTAAATGCAGAGAAAGAAGTTCACACTGTGTGCTGCACTGTGGTGTGTTCATGCATGACTGTAAAGTTTAATAAATTAAACTACAGAGAAGCCATGAAGAAATGCTGCATGTCCATATGTAACAATTTGTTATGTATATTTTTGAAAGGAATAACAACTGGCATGTAATGGAAAACACCTTACATTTATCAAACAAGGGTGGCATTAATGATAATATAGCTTTAATATTTCTTGTGTGTGTAAGTCCACTTCCATTAAAAAAAAAACAAAAAAAAACAACTTTTTTTTGCGTGAATTGCTAATATTTTCTGCAGTTGTTATTGCATTGTCAAAAGCTTTCTTATGTGTTTGAAATAATCCTGCCAAAAGTGGTGTCTCAAGCTCCAGAAGCATGCAAACTGAACCACAGCATGTGTATGTTTAAAATAAATCATTGTTCTTATACATCATTTTCCTTTCCATTACTTCTGGGGCAGCCGGTGGCCTAGTGGTTAGGGAATTGCCTCTGCAATCAGAAGGCCATGGGTTTGGATCCCAGGACTGCTAGTAGCACCACTGAGGTACCCTTGAGGAACCATACACACACACACTGCTCTCTGGGCTCTGTGTTCCTGGCTGCCTGCTACTTCACTTGGTGAATGGATTAAGTGCAAAAAACAATTTTGTGTTGTCTTCACTGATGATAAATTTACACTTTATTTAGCTTTATTCAGAAGTCTTAGGTCATTTGGGCTGAAAAGTATGTAAAAGGCGGAAAACATTAAAATAACAGACAAATGTTTAGCATGTAACTAGGCCTTCATTTCCAGGCCACTCATTGATACATCAGGGTCTTTGTATCCTGGTTGCAAGCTTATAAGAGATTAAGGTAAAAGTTGCATCACAGGAAATGTGATTTATTTTCTTTCTCCAAAAATGATGTAAATCCTTGAGTGGAAGCATAAATGAAGTATGATGAAATTATCTTTCTTTGGTTTCAAAAATGTTGCAAAATCACTGTTTGATTCTCTTTTTGACTCTTCTGCTAGCTGATACAATACTACAATCACTCAACTTGACTGACTAGCATGTGCTAAAGGTCTTCCCAACCGTGTATAATAAACCAACAGTGCCAAGAATATGTTCATCCATGTTATGCTGTGGAGGGATTAGAAATGAAAGTGTTCCATTAGCCACCATCGAACTTGAGGAAAAAAAGCAAAGTCTGTATGATACCAATGATGGACACTTTCATGGGTTTCTGGAGATGAGGAGAAAAAGAGGAGCTGTTGCTCTCCTCCGTGCTCTTCATGTGTCTCTGCAGGAAGAGAACAGTCACACAGCTTGATGTCAACATCACACAAAGACATGAAATAGGTAAATCTTAACTAGACATCTGTTTGCAACAGTACATTCATAGTTCCATGTAGCATTTTCACTGCGTCTACGGCTGCACACTCTTAGTACTGCATTTAACAAGATGTATAACAGCTACTATGAAAGAAAATAAGAGCCTGCCCAGCAGAGTATATGAAGACTCCAATGTTGTTCATAAACCAGATGAAGAAAAGATGTTAAGGAACAATCTGGCAGTAACAGAACACATTCAGCCAAAGGACGGAGGTGTTACTGGTCCTCAGGGTAAACAGCATAACTGCTGTTCCAACATCATAAACAAATGAATTCCATGATCTTATGATGTCAGAGACAGTAGACTGGAGGCACACACATGAAGAGCAATGTGGCTTCCAACAAGTGATCCCAGTAAAACATGAGGAGGTTGTTTCAGCTGCTTTGCTTTTTGCTGTGAAACATAAAAGACGATCATAAGCATCTTGGCAGTGGAGACTATGGTGTTCACAGATTAGTCTGATTAGTCTTCACCCTGTCATTTTCTCTAACTGCTAAATCCACACTAGGGTCACAGGTACCTGGAGCCTATCCCGGGGTCAGTGGGCACAAGGCAGGGACTCACCCTGGGTGGGGCACCAACCCAGCGGAGGGCACACACACACACATACACACACACACCATTCGCTCACACACTCACATCTCCGGTCAATTTAGAAACCTCAATTCACCAGACACGTATGTCTTTGGACTGTGGGAGAAAGCGGAGACCCCGGAGGAAACCCACGCTGCCACAAGGAGAACACACAAGACCAGGACAGCTGCTGTATTAGGATAGGTGACTTAGGCTAGGGTGTGTTTCGACTTCCCCTGTATTTCACTATCAACTTTCAAACTTGCACTTTACACATCACTTCTATTTCCATTCTGCTCAGTTTGTAAGTTCGAGTTCTTTGGGGAGTTTAAACTTAGTCATTTTACTAATTCAAATCTTTTAGGAGCAGCATTAAACACATAATAAGTGACAAATCTGTATGGTCATAACACCACCACTTAGCTGTGTTTGGTAAATGTGTAAGAGTGAAAGGATTATCTTAAAGCCATAAAGACAAAAGATTTTACATTATTGCTTCTTTATTTAAATATGACTGACTAAAACGCCAGATTTAAATGATCGTCCACAGGGGAGGGAAGACAATACTGGTGAAGTATATCTCTGATATTAAAAGGCAACAAGCTGCAAACAGAATATACTACATCTAACCACACATGCAGGAGATAACATGTAGGCCACTTGTTTCTTTCTCTCTCTCCCTCTCTCTCTCTCTCACACACACACACACACACACACACACACACACACACACACACACACACACAGTAGAGACAGTCAGCACACAGATTCTGAGGTGAGAAAACATCTAACTGGACTGCATATAGAAATGGAAATGGCATTAAGTTAATTGAATAAATTAGACAACATGGCAACATTATTCCTTACATGTCACTACTGCAGTACTATTAACTGCATTATGTAAAAAAGTAGCACTTTTTTCTGTTCACCGAAAGTGTTTAAAGGTGGGGTCATCGATTTTAACCCGGAACTTTTCATAATATATGGAGAATTCTCCTCATATTTTGGCAGTTGTCAATAAAATCTAAACAAGAGGACATGTTTTGCTTGCACGTCAAAAAAGTTGAATTTCCACAATGCATGGTGGGGAGCCTGTAGCCTAATGAGCTGCTTAGTCTGTCTAAAATCGGTAGATAGTGTATCTGTATGGCTTTCCAATGCTAAAGAAATTTCCACAGATTTGTAGTTCATTAAGAGTAATGCTGACTTCGCTCTGTACCTGCTGGACAGTTACTTGTTTAGCACAGCACACCTGACACAAAAAATGCACTCTAGGTAGCCAGCAAGCTCTTGTGTCAGCTACATATTTAGTGGGGTCAACACCATTATTTTGCATATAATCACACAGGTTCATTTTGGGCGGGGGGACTTTGGTACATAGGGGCTGTCTTTCAAAACAGCTAGTTACTACAAACCTTCCCCCAAAACTGATGACCACACCTTTACATGAAAAGTAATGACCAGCTTAGTCCTGCTACATTTACTGATAACATGGTCTACAGCAATTCATGATTTGAACAGTTTAACAGCTTACACAGATTCACCACACATATAGCTCACCTTTCTCATTTGTGGAACTTACAAAGAACTTGTACAACATCTGCTTCTCATTTTCACACTCTCACACACACACCCACACACACACACAGACACACACACACACACACACACACACTTTTACCATTCATGCACATTTACGCAATCTTATATGTGCATTTTTCCACAAGTATAAATATGTTACATTTTTGGCTTTTCCAAGTTGACATAAAAATATGTGTGAAAAGTCTGCAGTGCAACATTGTATCCGCTAATAATTGCATTAACTGTATATTGTGTGTAATTCCCTCACTATTGTTTCACAGTTGTAGGGAGTGACTAGGAAACGCTTTCAGACGAAACAAACACACTTCTGAACCCTCAAAAGTTCAACAAATGAAGACAACCCCAACCTAAAGCATGCAGATGGCAAATACCAAATGGACCTGATCAGAAGTCTATGGCTTTCCTCCAGTCCAACTCAGATAACTGTCCTTTCCTGCTAGCTCATTTTCACATTCAAAGGCCGTTTAGTGGTCAGTGTTGTCCAGCCTCATGGTCAGCATCTTGCTATGCAGCTGTCATGGCATTCCCCGCAAGAGGCCCTTCGCCCCAGTCTGAGGCAGCTCTGCTGTATTGGAGCATTGGGGTCAGAAATAGTCTCTCCGTCGCGAGTCATCGCTGATGAATGATGGATTCCACTGCGCTGGGTAGATGCAGGAGTGGCGTGACCCAGGGAGGCCAGAGAAAGGGTAAAGGCCATTCCTCTCCAGATCAGCATTCCGCAGAGCGGGCTGTAATTACAAAAAAGGGAGTTTTTAAGCCAAGTAAAGATAACAATTTTTGCAACAAATCAGTTACTGAGAGACTTTCAAATCAAATACAAAAAGTGATAACTTCAAGTGACATGCCAGCATTTTTCAGGTGGTCTCTACCTGCTACATTCATAAGTCAATTACTTTTTGTATTATGTGTATAGTGTATTTTTTATACTATACTGTTGTGTTGTCTATCGTTTTGCTGCTCTTACGTCTTGTCTTAATTTCTATGTTTACTATACAGAACAGAAACTACACTGACATGAACCACACTTAAAAGCCAATAGGCAGGTGCTGAACTGCATTATTTACTCAAGGCACAAATTTTTGTTCTCATTTTCCAAAGAGAAGAATTTAGGTTAATGTTTCTAGCACATTTTTGTAGGCGGAGGGGAAGAAATTGTTTTTCTTTACCGTGGTTCTGCAGTGTTAGAAAGTTGGATAAAAGAACAGATCTGGGTAGACTCATCTGTCTCACCATGTGTAATCGTTTCTGTTTTAAAGTCACTTTATATAATCATGCATTCATGATTATATAATCATGCATTCATGATTATACAATTTAGGACCATTAGCTTCTATTATAGGTGAGTTTTCAGTTGTTTCTTTTACTACAGGAAAATGCACCATAATCATTGTACGTGGTAAACAGCATGATGTGATCACTTTATTTGTAAGCAAATAAATAATGACAGTTATAATTTTACTTTACGCACCGAGTAATAGATATCAGTCATCTGTAAGAGGTTTTTAGTGCTGCCATTTTCTTGCATCTCAATAGTTTCCCTGCCCCACTCCATAGACACACGGTTGTTCTTGGGAAACTCAGCATAAGGAGACATATGAAGATCCCCACTTTTAAAGATGATTTTGTTGATATCATTCTTGTCTTTTCTGTAACAAAAGGAGACAGCAAAGGGTGCAGGGTTTAAAGTTTTGTAGCATCATATTTCATCAAATCATCACAAAACTACTAAGTGTTAGAAGTTTGCTTAATAAGTACAATAATTTGTAAAAATGCTCAACTGGCCAGAAAAAATTAGACATAGGTTTTATAGTAGGGACAGTACTGTACAAAAGAAAATTGCTAAAAATCATTATTTTGTACTTTTTTCAACATTTTCACGGACAACTGAACAAAAGAAAAGGTGGTTATCACTTTTGCACAGCAGGTGAGAAGATAGTATTACAGGACTGCAGTGAAATGACCGCTTCAGATTCTAAGATATCTATGTTCTCTTGTTTATTCTTACAATTTCAAATTATGTATATAATGAGTGAGTAGGTACCTGCAGCAGGTGCATATGAGAGCAATCATAACGATAAGCAGTAATAATCCAGCAGCAGGAGACACCACCTTTGCGATAAGTCCATAAACTGTACAAAAACAAAGTGAGTTAGCAAGGCGCATATATATACATATATATATATGAATGAAAGAAAACACTTCTTATTTTGAGACAGTTACGTCCCAAATAAAAGGAGTGACTTCCATCATAATACAACCGGCCACTCACAATTATTGCAGTTGAAACCACCAAATCCAAATGTACATCTGGAAGACAATGCATAAAATACAAATCTTAAGTTTTAGAACTCTCAAATATTGCAATTAAATGCTGAATCATGAAACAACAGAGAAGCATTGGTTAATCTACAAATACTTACTTTACACAGGTTCTATTAACCAGCTTGAAACCATCACCACAATCTGAAACAACAGAATATGAGGAAAATACTTAATACCCCAAAATACTAAGAGCTTTTCCCCAGTTCTACACAGTTGTCTGAGATTGCTTCTTCATAACTCTGCGGCTCCTACCTCTGCAGGTGGTGTCCTCCGGGTTCTTTTTGAAATAGCCATCCCGGCACTGGCAGTAGGGTGTCCCGTACATATCGCTGCACACAGAAGACTGGTTGTCACATCTGTTTGTTTGGGCTAAGCACAGATTCCCCTCTGGAAGAAGAAACAGGTTTCAAACTGAGAAACTGAGTACGAAAACTTCTTTAATCATTAAGAAAACATTGTTTCCTTCTCACTTATCACGTAGTCATCTCAATTTCCCTACCCAATGTTACTTTATCCAAGCTCTGGAGCACACCACCCTTAAAAGCCTGCATGAGTTCTGGAGTATTCTCAGTTATTTTTGCTAATTCACTCGTTCTGAACACAAGGATTACGCCAATGTTTTTTATTCATTCTTTCTTTCTTACAATATAATTTGTTCAAATACTTTGTTTGAAGTCAAGTCATTATATTGTCAGGAAAGCAAATTCCAGAAAACAATCACATGCAACTCTGTTACCCACAAAGATCCTGTTTACACTCTTGGTGTATTAAAAGAAAAGAAAAGGATGCCATGCACAAGAAAGCCAGAAAGCATATCAGAGAGATACAGAAGTGGAGATGCATTTCAAAGTGCCAAGACGAAAACAGACCCATGATTTTCCTTTTTTTCAAAGGTTGTTATTTCGTCACTTATTTTCAACACATTTTTTCTTTACTGTATAGAGAAAAAATGCTAGTGCACACTACTGCAAGGGCTTTCTCTCTTCATCAACTGTCAGAAAACATGGAGCAAATCTATTTATGAAATCTGCAGCGCAAATGTAGGAATAAAATCAGATATTCACACACATTCCCATCAAAAAGCCCCAGTCTGTAAACTTGTAATTACTATGCAGTACTGCTGAGGCCAAGCAGTCAAAGTTGCTCTGTAATGTACTTTATTTCACCAAAGGAAAAAAGGAAGGAACTGAAAACTGAGGTGACACAGAAGAAGAGAGGTTAAAATGACTGTAACATAAAAAGTTATAGAGCCAGGTGTGGAAAGAGGTGAAGTGGAGAAGAGAAGCGGAAAAACTAGTAAAGCTGAGAAAAGTCGTACCATGATATGTGAACTGGTAACTTGAGAGTAGCTTGAGGGTGCAGCGTGATTGAGGCTTGCTACAGTCTTCCAGAAACTTCTTGATTCTTCTGTGGACCTCAGAGCTGGTTACATTCGCGGACATAGAGAACATGTTTACAGCAGAGATGTCCAATCCCTCCAAATCTCTACATATAAAAATGAAGTCAACAGATCAGCTGAATATTCAACACCGCAACAAACAGCTTGCATCAATGAGCTTGTGTACAATATCTTAAAAGAAGGGATGGAGATAATCTATCAAAAAGCCACTCAAATGTCACACCCCCTGTCAGTTCTGCATGTTAGTTCCATCTGAATTAATTACTAATAATTGTCGTAAATCGTGTACATTTGTATATATATTCTTGATTTGAAAGTGAATATTTGGTAATATTAATGCCAGGAATGTAACAATTACACAACTATAGTCAATAAGTCAATCCATAAAATGACCTGTTACTTGTATGTCCTCGATTAATCGTCTTAGTCTTTAGTTTGCCATCTGAATGATTTCTCCACAAGGTGGAGCATTTAGTCACTTTTGACTCATACGAGTAGTTAGACGAGAGATGATTCGCTGTACACCACATATACAGACAGAAGAGTCTGACAGGATTGCTGCTTACCTAAATAACAGTAATGATATGGAAGTAAGTTAAACATGTACATTTTTGGAAACCTTTGTTTCGTAATGTGTTTTCATGATTGAGTTGCTTTATTAAACACAGAGCCAAGATCTTGTTTCACCGTGAGGGAAATAACTTCAATACCCTAAATCTCGTTCAGTAAGGTATTTCAATGTTCAGTCTAAATGAATCAGTTAAACTGGTTATCTTGCCTGTTATCTATGTGTTTTCCACTCGCTGCGCCTCAACTGAGCTGACCAAACTGAGTGGGTAAGCAATGATAACAAGTGCCAAAAAATGAGCTTGTATTTTACTGTCACCATAAGTGTACATGTTGGTTTCCTTTTATATCTCTTGTGTCTTTCAAACAAGAGGGCGAGAGATACTGTAGCTGCCTGGAGAGTGTTCTTAAGTGAAATGTGCAGCCTTAAGTTATATGTGTAGGATCAGGTGATTTTTATATTGTGGTAGGATGGCATGTTAATTTCTACGAAATAATTCTGCTGTTTCAGTTGCTGAATCAGTTTGGTTCATATCCCTGTTTCGTATTTCTAAAAAAGTCTTATTTTTATCATGTATTTTCAAATTATAATTACAATGCTCATTTTCCTTTCCGTTCTGAGCTCATGACACATATTTCTATACCTTTGTGTTGCTTTCAAATAAAAGGTGTGCCGCTCAAACCAACTCGTAATTGACAACTTCCCCCCAGTCCTATGATAAAACGTTTTGTTTAAACCAGTGATTAACATGCCTCTAATTCTGAAAAGTGCTTGGAAGCCCCAAAATGTGTTCTAGAATTCTCTCAGGATCTCTCACATAAAATAAATATATATTTCTCAATTGCAACTGTAATCAACTGCAAGAGCCCTATTTAAATCAGGAACTCACCGCAGAGTAGAACGTCTGTAACCCTGCAGAATGGAGAGGGAAGCATTCAGCTGAAAAAACATAAAAATAACATGAGGAATGCTAAAACAATGCAAGTCCTCCTACTTAAAACCTCTTAACCAGAATGAAACCACAGAAAACTTTTTAAAAAGTTAAATATACACAGATCAGCCACAACAATAAAACCACCAACAGTTGGAGTGAATAACACTGATTATCTCATCACAATAGCATTGTCAAGGGTTAGGAGACATTAGGCAGCAAATAAACAGTCAATTCTTGAAGCTGGTGTGTTTAAAGCTGAAAACATGGGCAACCATAAGGATCTGACACTAAGAGGCTACGATGGGAGCACATCTCTGAAAAACAGCTTATGGAAAACGGGGTAACAGAGCTGCACACTGTGCAGAGTGCCCATGCTGACCCGTCTTCCACTGTAAGCCTACAATGAGTATGTAAGTATCAAAACTGGACCATGGAGAAATGGCTAAAGGTGACCTGATGAGTCATATTTTCTTTAACATAAAGTGGGCAGTTGGATGCATGTACATCCCTTTCCTGGGACAGAGGCACCAGGACCAAGATTTAAACAGTTACAAGCAAATTATTCCCACTGAAATTCAGAAAATAGAAAAAAAAACAAAGAAAAAAAAAACACCCACAAGATTGTGACTGGGCGGTTGAAAAACATTCATTAACTATTTGTGATTAAGTGACTAGAAAACCCCCACACCCTGTCCAGCAGAGATTTATACACGATTAAACTTGATCCAAACATTGCATTCTATGTTCATATCAAGCAGACCTAATGCAGTTCAGAGAAACTGATTACAGCACACAGCACCAGGTGAGTCAAGAGGACTGATAAACGGTTTTAAATAAAAGGTTAGTGTTTTACAGGGTGTCTCTTGGTACATACCAGCTGTAGAAACTCCTTATGGAGTTTATGTAGATCAGTATTCCTGAGGAGCAGAGAGCTGTTCACGCTGAACATCCCCAGGAATGTCTTTGCTGTGGGACAGGAGGACAGAACACTGAAGCTAGTCTCCTTCAAACAACGCTGGCTTTTATGTTATATATAACATGCACTGGGCTCAACTTGGCTTTCAAATGGGTATTCATTGGGCTCAATAACTGAACATAATGAGCCACTAATGACAATAAGATGATTGAAAGCGCCACACTTAAACCATTTATTTTAAAATGTGCGTTGTTTGACATATTTGAAGGAGGCCAACATCTGGTTGATTTTATCACCAAACTGTCCCCAGTTTTAACTGAATGGTTACTGTTCTGCCACCTACCCTGAGTGCAGCTGCGGCCGTCCTCCAGGTCATAGCCCAGTGCGCACTCACAGCTGAATGAGCCTCTGGTGTTCACACACACTGAGTCTTGAGGGCATGGGCTGCTCACACACTCGTCCACATCTGCGGAACAACAGAGGCACACCACCATCAATCATTAGTCAACTTAAATAAGGAATGGCAGTAATAAGTCATTTTTGAGAAGCTGATTTAATAAAGTTATGCAAAGGTTTACAAATTTATGTGAATTTTCTTTGCCTTGACTTCTGAACACTGGAGCACTATTCTAATGCAGTGTTTAGTCATGACAGGCTGTTCATGGCTGAATATCTCACCCTCAGTGCAGGTGGCTCCTGTCCATGAGGGAAGACACTCACACCTGTAGCCATGCTCTAAAGTCTCCACACACCTGCCTCCATTTGCACAGGGCCCGCATATGCGACCTGAAAAGAGAGCATATGACAGAATAAAACACCCTCATACTGCTCTAAAGTTACAAGCTTTGAAAAAAAGTACTGCATTGCAAACATCATCAGTAAATAACAGAACAGGAACTGAATAGTCAAATAGTTCATGATTTTAACAGCCTTATGTCTTGTGGAAAACAGACTTAATATGTAATAAAGAACACTCTAAAGTACTAACAACGTTGTAAACATTTTACACGTCACTACAGCTTAACTGTTCTATGTGTGCATGCCATATACATAATATTATTAAAGCTGACACATTTTTGATTAAATTTAATAAAAAATTAAAACTATTAAAACTATTTAAGTAATCTACATATTTACCACTTTTATAAAGCATATTTTTCTATGGAAGATCAACTTTTTGTTTATTATTTTGTCACACTAGACTTACTGTATTTGGTTAATCAGCCTGCAATGGATAGCTCCGGTCTGGAGCAAAGAAACTGGTAAAAGTTGTAAAAAAATGGTAAAAAAAATTTATAGCAGCTCAAAACCCTGATCATGCTTTCATCTACTGACAAGACCTCACATACATGTTTTTAAACAGGTGCAGTGTTGCCAGATTGTACAGGACCCTCTATTTGTATGCAACTTTTTATGCAATGTTTATGTATTTAATCATAAAAATGATTAAATACCAGCAATGCTTTAGCATTTCAATTTATAAATAACAGCAAATAAACAGAATTTATGCATTTGTTATTTTGAATCAAAAAATAAAATAATAATAATTGATAAAACAATAATATTGTACGATTCTTATAATAATAATAATAATAATAATAATAATATTTGTCACAACATCTCAATTAATCTTAAAACTTTAGCCTTTTTGTGTAGTACAAAATAACTGAAAAAATGGTAAAGGATGTGGTAAAACAATAGATGTGTAGGCGAAGAATAAAACACACCAGGAGTCGGGGTGAACTTCACAGGAACCTGCGTGGTTGTGGCTTCCATCTGTGTGGAGCTGTCAGTGTGTTTTCCTGTGGTCATCACTGCAGTGCTCCTGGTGGGGCCGCTCTTACTGTAAGAGGCCGTGGTGTGCCTGCCGTATGCAGTGGTGTTGCCTGGTGTAGCAGTGCTGGTCTCTAAGTGCAGTGTGCTCACATCAGTAGATATATCTGCAGGTTGGGATGAGCTGGAAGAGTGAGGGGGCATGGATGTCCTGACAGTGGGAGTCTGCTGCTCTGTGGTGGGTGTGGTCAGCATCTGTGTGGTCTCCATTGTAGACACTGCCACCAAGGGTGTTTGCATTCTGGCAGTGGTGCTGGGTATAGGCTGATGTGTTGTGAACGGAGCTGAAGTGCTGGTGCTAGTACTAGGTAGCATGGTAGTAACAACAGTGCTAGCAACAGTGCTTGAGGCAGTGCTAGCCACGTGTGTGTCCTCCTCTGTATGCTGTGGCCTCTGGGTTACTGGTTCTGCAGTTGTTGTGAGCACATCTGTGGCCTCTGGCAGACGATGGGTTTGGGGATTGAAAGGTTGCTGGCCTGAGAGGAACTTGGAAAAGGAGTCATCCACGGTGGTCAGAGAGGGGGGTGCTGTGGTCAGGCCTAGAATAGTGGTTTCGTCCATGTGAGTCGGAGGCCCATCTGGCATCTCGCCTACCACAGTGTTCATAGGCCCAGTAGGTGTCTCAGTGGTCACAGTTTCACTGTCCTGGAGGGACACGTTTGTGCGACTGTCCTCTGGGGACATGAATGGAGTGACATATGGTGCGGAAGCACTGGTGCCTGTATAGGACGTCCTGCTGGTGGAAGAATCTGCTGCTGTGTCTGTCTCACTATCAGAGTTAACCACTGTTATGGGTAGAGTGGAGTTATGGTTGCTGTTGGATGTTACCTCAAAGCCTAATTCTGTGACATTGGGTTGTCTCGTCTGAGAATGGGTTCCCCAAGAGGCATGGCGAACCTCAGGCTCAGAAACAGATTCCTGGGAAGCATTTGAGGAAAGCTGATTCTCAGATGTAGCTCTGGTGTTGTCAGCCTCAGTAGAAAAGGCATCATTGGTATAGTCCCCACCTTGAGTAACCCCTGTACTCCTCATCTCTGAGGTATTGGTTAGTGGATCTGCTTCAGAGGAGCTGGACTCTTCCGTGTACGGAGTGGTGCTGTTGGACATGACGGACATCAGAGTGCGTTCACCAACACGGCTGATGGTGGTGGATATGTAGGTGCTGTCAGTTTGTGAAACTGACTCTGTGACGTCCGTATCTGTAACGTCCTTCTCCGTAAGTTCTGCAACACTGAGGTCTCTCACAGTCCTGGCTTCGGTTCCAGGTTGCTGTTCCTTTGCTAAACCCTGATAGGCATCAGTTATATTGGCTACTGTAGATGAATCTTCCCACTCTGTGACTGTGGTAGTGCTGAATTCAGTGCTCGAAATGAGCAGCTCAGTGGACACTTCAGGACTGCTATGTGATGTCCAACTCTCCATGTGTGTAGAGAAAGAGTTCTCGTCAGGGGCTGTACAAAGAAAAAAGTGATGTATCAAACACAAATTCTGCAAGGCATTTAATACTGTACCAAAGTGAATAGCAATAATCAATCTGAAGGCATGTGTAGGCCTCAATATTGATTACTGCTATACATAATATGTAGGCCTGTCAATTCAATAATGCAGTAAATAAGCATGTTATAAATTGTGACTGATGGAGCATCAAAAAATTCCACAGGGTCGCTTACAATTTCCCTGCATTATGTGTGCGACTAGGGTGTGCCTCTCACAGTGAGGCACTTTGAGAATCTCAGGAACCATTACAGAAGATGTTTTCAGAAGTGACTGCGGATGTAATGATTTTGGGTGGAGAACAATTGGCAGCCGGACCAGTCTAAGCTAACAAAAGCTTGCGCCCTAAAAATGGCGGTGACCTGACCCATTGGGAATAGTTGTTTCCTTCCTTACGCTGACCTAGCAAAGTCCATGATTCAGTAATGTCACTCTCTACACGGAGTTCATCCACTGGTAACAATGTTATCGAGCAGCATAAATTCTTGACGGAGGAAATATCGTACTTTTCTTCAACACGCAAACATTGCTTGAACAGGAAATTAATCAACAGCTTGCTCACAATTACAGAGAGCATTCAGGAACAACACAGATTTAATTCCACTCATGATTGGAACAGATGCATTTTCACAACATTTTTTAGTCTTAAAAGACATATTATACTTAAATAAAATAATAATGAATGGATACCTAGACCACATTACAGATCCCATAATGTAAAACATTTCTGATCCAAGAAATGTGTATCACCTCTAGCTAAGACTGAAAGCTTGAGTTTCTGAAGTAAACATGTTAAGACTTCAAGTTGCTTCCCCTGGTAGGGATCAGACAGTATGTCCACTACACTGAATTATTTTTCAACATGTAGTGAGAGAGAAAAAATGTAAATACATCAGAAAAGGCCAGTTTAATCATTCTAATCTGGACCAGACTGGAACATGCTAAATTTCACAGAGTCATGGCTGCTACAGCTTCAATATGTTCTTGGCCAGCAAAACTTAAGCCATAATTTCGTCCTGATTTCTAATCCATTTATGGGTAATTCAAGGAGTTCAGAGAACTGAAATCAATATTACCTGAACAGTAACATAATGTACACTAAAAACAGGGAATATGTTTCTGTTTCAGGACAACCTACAAATCAATTTCCAATCAGCTGTGCCTTAAGTCCAGAAGCAAAAGGGCTTTTGGGAAATTGGTTACAGGTCTGGTTGTGTGGTTTCTTAGCATCCAGTTTAGTGTGAAAAAAATTTCCAATTTAATATTTTAACTGTACATGTAAAACAGAAGCCAATTTGAATGATTATGTTTTATCTGTGTTCTGAGGGGCACACAAGGTTGTTCTAACAAATAAAATATAATAAAGATCTAAAGTAGACTACAATCAAAACAGACAGAGCTGCAGTCATTCTGCAGAGAGATCCAAGCGTCTGAATGCCCTGGAAGATGAGCTTGGATAGGAGTTACTCATGAAGGTAGAAGAACTTCCATATTTCTGATATGTAGCATGAGAGGAGTGTTATTAACCCATGATTATGAATAGTTACTTTTATATTATTAGTAAAAGGACTACTTTTGTTGTTATTAATACTATTATTATTATTGTTGTTACATACTATTATTGTCATTATTAAGTATTATTCTAGTCATTACTGTTGTTAGTTATTATCATTATCATCATTGACTATTACCACTACTGTTTATTTTAAACACCCAAATCAAATAAATTAAACTTCTTGGACTGAACTGTTTCAGACTCTACATGTACATTTACCCTAGAAAGAAAACAGTTTGCACATCTAGCATCTGTTAGAATAAGAAATAAAGTTTGCTAGATCTCAGACTCGCCCTTCTGATCTTAAAATAAAACAGTAACTGTGATAATTGTGTTAATTGTGAGCAATTAACAAAAAAGACAGAAACTGGATTATGAGGTGAATACCAGTGGCCAAATGGAACTGAGAAAACAACAGAAATCATTACTCTAGTGCAAAATCAAATTCTTGCACATAAATACACACAATAAAACTATAAAACTGAACTGACTAAAGCTCAAAACAGACCCAGAATCAGAGCAGATGAGGTAAACACACAGCAAGATCTATGAATGGTCCTGATGCCTGCAGTTCGGTTACCATGCTGTGGTTGTTACATACGCTACACTGTGTGGACAAAAGTACTGGGACTCCTGATCGTTATACCAACGGGGTCTTTAATAGCACTGCATTAAAATATTTAGACTTTAATATGGAGTTGGTTCCCCTTTTGCAGCTACAACAGCGTCCACTATTCTTGAAAAACTTTCCACAAGGTTTTGGAGAGTTTCTGTGGGAATTTGTGCCCATTCATTCTGTAGAGCATTTACGAGGTCAGGCACTGATGTTGGACGAGAAGACCTGTCTCGCAATCTCCGTTCCAGTTCTTTATGGAGCTTGGGGCACAGTCATGCTGGAATAGAAAATGGCCTTCCCCAAACAGTGTCCAAAATGTCTTGGTATGATGAAGCATTAAGATTAAAACTGCCCTTCACTGAAAGTAAGGGGCCATCTGAATCCAATACTTTTGCAGTGTATCTATTGTAGTTATGGCATAGTACACTGTGTTAAAACTTTACCTGTAGTTATGGCAAGCCTGTGAAGAACGTGAATTAGAAACGAGGACGATTGGAAATCTCAGACACAACACTTCTCTATCACACGAACTCCTCCAGCTGGGAGAAACTCTCCTTACCAGTTCTGGAGATCCTCTCTGTAACACCAGGGTGGGTTTCAGTGAGTTTTGCTGTGGATAGGTGCCCAGAGTCTGTGGAGGAGAACTCTACCGTGGAAGTTGCAACTATTTTTAGCAAACCAGTTGTTTCTTCAGAGTCAGTAGAGGTGAAATAAGCTCCATCCGAGACTGAGATGTGTGTGCTGGGTGCGAAACTTCCAGCAATAGTTGTTTTTAGGAGAGACAGGATGAGAACAGAAAACACCCGGCCGGGACGCCTCGCTGCACACACTTCCATCATAAAAACCACCTCTAACTCTGTGATATAAATAATACGGCACACTGGTCCGGGTCACCATCGGAATACTGGATCCCTCCACTGGATTCCCACTCGTGAAACTCCCCGGAGTGCAGCTAAAGCTCCATTTTTTCTTAGATCGAGTGAGTTTATCCGCTCCCTCCCAGAGCCATAAGTCCGTTATGACTCTGCCCACCCACAAGCCACGCCCCCTCTATTAAAAGAGAATGTTACTGGACCCGCCCACCACGACCACAGGCCACGCCCCTCTCCGCTTATCTCACTATATGGACAAAAGTATTGGGACACACCTGTTTTTCAGGGTTTGGACTAGGCCTCTTACTTCCAGTAAAGGATAATCTTAATGCTTCAGCATACCAAGACATTTTGGACAAAGTTTCCAACTTTGTGGACACTGTTTGGGAGAAGACCCTTTTCTACTCCAGCATAACCCCAAAGTTCATAAAGACATGGTTGGAGGAGTTCAGTATGGAAGAGCAAGACCAGCCCACCCAGAGCCTTGACCTCAACCCCATGCAACACCTTTGGGATCAACTGGAACGGAGATTCCGAGCCAGGTCTTCTCATCCAGCATCAGTGCCTGACCTCATGAACGCTCTACAGAATGAATGGGTACGAGTTCCCACAGAGACATTCAAAAATCTTGCGGAAAGCCTTCCAAGAAGAATGGAAGTTGTTATAGCTGCAAAGTGGCGAGACACTCCATATTAAAGTCTTTGTGTTTGAATGCTGTGTCATTAAAGTACCTGTTGGTGTAATGGTTAAGCGTCTCTTTTGTCTATTTAGTGTAGCTGGGACTCATTCTGGGGTTACACCATGTGTTCAAGAGTATTCAGACACCCATTTGTGAGTTGAGCTACAATACTGATAAGCATTTAAGTGCACACAAACACACACAGCTTCCATAATTTCCAGAGGAAAACATGGCTAATGGACTGGGACGCGCTGAGCTTCCCATTCCTCACCATGAGCAATGCAAAGGATTGTCTAGAAGGATGTAAAGTTGTATGAAAGTGCCTTCTCTGAAGTGATGAGACTAATCACCCAACATCAGAACTTGACAAGACTGTGATAAGCTTTTATGACCATGTGATACAAGTAATTGTACATATCTGCACAGACCACAAGATAACTGAAGTGTCTTTTATTTTTAATTTATTTTCTGATTATTTTTAACACAGGCTATTCAAGAAGAAAATGTACAGGATACATATATCTTTAATTCAATTTACTCAACAAACAGTACTTAAGAACCCAGTCAAAACCAGGCTTACAGCCTGCATAAGATTGCACATATTTTTACCACGATGATGTACCTCTGATGAAACTAAGCATCCAACATCAGCAGTTCACCTTAGTAATGCTCTTATAGCTGAACTAAATTGTCACAATTCTCCATCATAAAGCTTTCTCAGAATAGAAGACTACCGCAACAAAAGGGACAAAATATCTAATAACGCCTTTAATTTCAGAAGAAACACTGGAAGTGCAGGTGTCTAAATAACATTAGGACCTGTAGAGCTGGTTTCCTGGATATGGATTGGACTATATTGTAGTGCTAATGATGAAATTATTTGTGGAAATAATTTTTAGTCTAAAATTAAGCTTAACCCTGGGTCTGTGAAACCCAAGTGGCCCGTAGTGCATCGTCCGTTCCTCCGATTGAATAAATCTGACTTCCAGCTTAAGACGGGGTGCCCAACTCCAGTTCCGGAGGGAAGATCCAGCACAGTTTGATGGTTTCCTTACTCAAACATGCCTGGTTCAACTCCTGTTAGTTGTAAGGCTAAAACAGAATGACTGAGAGAAGGTACCAAACCTTGCTGGACACGAGCCCTCCCGGAAGGGAGTTGGGCAGCCCTGCCTTAAAACATCTTGATAACTGGGAAATCCTCCTTTGTTGAATACGACCAGGGGTGAGTCCAGTGATACAATTGAATGGGTTTGACCAAAAACAATGAATTCAGAAATTGCCGCTAGAATTTTGTTCTAACATTGATACTTGCATGAACAAAACATTGATGTGAACTGTGTTGTGCTTAGCAACATCCTTGATAAGACTGTGAAAAGCTTTTATGATCATGTGACAAAGATAATTGCCCATATCTGCACAGACAACAAGGTAACTGAAAAGACATTAAGGTGTCCTGCGGGGGCTTTCAGTTTGATTTATTCTGGTTAGTTTTAACACAGGCTAGGCTATGCAAGAAGAAAATGTACAGGATGCATAGCTTATCTTTAATTCAATTTGCTCAACAAACACTACATAAGAACCCAATCAAAACCAAGCGGAAACATACAATCTGTAAAAGATTGCACATATTGTTCCATTGCACTTAGTGTAAATTGACTCTTGTCTTGCCCATACTTCCAGTTTCTTTAAGGAGAATTGGAATTACAATATACCCAAAGAAAAACAACAAAAATATTTCCGAAAGTATAATTCAGAAAGTTGCCACCTTATCAGTCTTATCAGTCATCAAGTTTTGTCCACATTAACTGCAGACCAGAGTATTTATAAATTACCTCTAACAGGATTACTGATCTGGAAGTACACCACTCATGAGGTATTGTGTTCACAGTCTCCAAAACGGATTTAATAATAAATATCAGTCCTATCTGCTTTTCCAATATCACCTGGTATTCATTATGCCATATTAGAGCAGGAGTGCAGATCCAAGATCAGCCGATTCTGGATAAGCTCTCCTGCTCTGAGAGGCTTTTTGAATTGCATTCTAATGGTCAGTTTCAGGAGAGATATGATGTCTATTAGTGGAGGTCAGGATGGACCATATTATCCTTGGTTGTGATGATGGATGAGTGGTGGTAGCGGTCACGGAAGGCAAAATCTGCATTTTCCTCTGTCAACTGCCTGGTTTCCATGCCAACTGCTGACAAAGAAGGTGTCACCACAATCTGGTCCTGAAGCTTGACTTTTTCCCTAAAAGAGAGACAGCTGGGTCAGGGCTATTGGTGGCATTACGGTAAAAGCACTGGACATTATCTTATGGTCTCAACAAGTATACTATCTGAGAAGATAAATGTGATCTAAGGGTCCAGTGAGGCAAATCATTTGTCAATGTTCTGTCACTTTGTCAAAGGTTTAATTCACCCTGATATGCAGAATTTGGCAGAGGAAGCCTCTAATTGAGCCAAGCTAAAGAAGAACGCCATCAATCAACAGCAGACATTTTAAGAGCTTCCTGAAGAACAAAGGGGAATCAAACATACTTACATAACTTTCATACTCTACCTGCAATGGCGGCTAAGACAGCTCTTTATCCATCTGAAAAAGCTGAAGCGGGCCGCTGCACCTTTTAGTAAAAGAATGAAATGTACAGTTAATATCTCCAAGAGACAAAAGAAAAACCTACAATGTATAAAACACTCATAAGTACTGAGAAAAAATCCCATACACTCAAGCTCATTGGTTTGTTGAGGACTAGTATGAGGCCCCCTGTAAAGACCACTGAGGTTGCCCTGTAATATCTGACACCCAGACGTAAGCAACAGATCCTTTATAACCTGTCTGTTACAACATGAAGCAGCTGTAGAACAGACTTTTTGTTGTAGAACATCCCACAGATGCAAAACGGCAATACTTTAAAACTCTGCCATGTTCTTTAAACCATTCCCAAACAAACTGTGCAGTAAGACAGGGCAGATTATTCTGCTGAAAGAGGCCGGTGCTATCAGGGAATACTATTGTACATGGTCTGCAATGCTTACGTGGGTGGCATATTCACCTCCACATGAATACCTGGACCCAAAGTTTCCCAGAAGAACATCACACTTTCTCCACCAGCTTGTCTTCTTCAAAATACGTATCCTGGTGTCATCACTTTCCCAGTAAACAATGCAAACATGGTCAGTCATTCACTTGTCCTGCTTACTTTATCCAAGGTCCAGTTCTGATACTTGTGTTCCCAATGTAGGAACTTTTGATGGTGGACAGAGGTTCACCTGGGTACTCTGTCAGGTCTGCTGCCACACAGACCCATACCCATAAGGTACTGTATTGTGTCACATTCCACTCATGACCAGTATTTTTTTAAAAATTGGTAAGTTCTGCTCTGCCATACATTCTGTTGGTGTCATACCTGACGGGACAGCCTTTGTTGCCTTGGGTGCTCAACACCCTGTCGCCCTCCTTTGGTTACTGTTAAGTACTCACTAGCATTTAAACATTTAACCAGTTAAAACTAATGTTCTGCCAACTTTCACAATACTGATGCATACTCAATACAGAATCTATACTTTAAAAAAAGAACAGTTTCAAATAGACAAAATATGTCCCCAAAATATCCAAAGATAATAGTGATGTATTTTTTTTCTTAGCTTTCATTCTTCCCCCTTTTGTTGCTGTACCAAAAATGTATCAAAGTGGGAAACCAACTATGCAGGCAAGGGGGATGTTAAGTGACATACTGGTGAAAACACTTATGCTTTATGGCCTTAATTCGAGGTGTACTTGTCCCTGCCATTCACAGTATGATAAAGTAATTATAACTGACTGTGGGACGCCCATAAATACTTTCAAAACTGCTACAGTACAACACAGACACGCCTAACTAGGATATCTGCCAGCTGTAAAATCAGATGAAGGGGTACAGCACTGTGAGTAGATTATATATCACACAATAGCAGAACCCACCATAAAACTATTCCAGAAATCCCACAGAACAGCTGCATAGCAGGCCAAGCTGTGACCAGGACCGAATGCAAGGGGTCTGCCCCTAACAATCATCACTTCTAAATGCACTTAATCATAAACACATTTAAACAGTCAATAATTGTTAACAGAAAGCTGCTAAATAATTCTGCTGTGGGGTAATTATCAGAATATCTTATCAGAATATCAAGCCATGTAATCTAAACAATCTCAGACAATTACCTGTTGGCAAACCTGGGCTTGCTTTTCCAATGTAGAGGAAAAGGAGGAGGGCAACACTTATATTCGCCAATGCATATATCCACTGGATGACGAACATTATCGTCATGGAGCACAGAGCCTGCACAAGATTCAAGTTAAAGGCATGCAAAAAACATGTTTGAAATACAATACAAAATGCAAATGTTGGTGATACAAAATACAAATTTTCATGGCTGCACTTACACCAATTAATGCAACCCAATGGTTGCAAAACTTGGCATAAAATGAATTTGGGATGGGCCGTATTTCTGATCCCTCCAGATTTGGTTTTGACTCTGCAAAGAAAAGGAACATTTGGAAAACTTAGAGCTTGACCACTATGTAAACATTTTGTGCCGTTCGATGAACAGAACTTTGACACTCACTGTTCTTGTCTGTTGGCTCCCCTGATAGCTGCTCCAGTTCAAAAGGGTCATAAGTAGGCAGGGACAGTTTCCTCTCTCCTTCTGACTCAAACTCCATGAGCCCTATCTGGCTGCTGGTCTCATCATCTGGGCCAAAGCTTTGTTCAAGCTGCCTCTCATCCTTTCCCTTTTCTAATGGGCTATTGCTGTTCAAGTCCAACCCAAAACTGCTGCTCAGTGTTTCTTTAGCAGGAACTTTTGCCTTCCTGCCCCAGGCCTTGGCTGCAGGATTGGAGGCTTTCTCTTCCTCTGTGCTGTCTGCGCTAGGCAGTGGAAATATCTGGTTCATGTCTTTAGTGAACTCCAGCAGTGTGCCATTACTGGGGTTGCTCAGGGCACCACTGCTGCCGTAACACGGGTGGCTGCTTGTCACAAGTGGTTTCCTAGAACTAGGTCTTTTGATTAGAGCCTTTCTCTCTTTGACTTGTAGCTCGTAGCTCTTGGCCACGCAGAAGTAGGAGTAGTCAATGATGCTGTAGGTGAGCATGAAGTTGATCGTGACGATAGGAGCCAGGATGTTGACCTTCCCAATGAAGATGAATGCCATGGAGATCATGCTTGTCAGACAGATGGCTGCCACGGGAGTCTTATTGGGTCCTTTCTGCTCACAGAGGTTGATGAATGTTGACATTCATGCATATAATCAAAGCAACTCATTTGGCTAAATTAGAAACTGGAGAAACAACAGATACACAATGCAGCAACAATGTTATGGTTGTCCTCTGTTAGTAGCAGACTGACATGAAACATGTTTAATCACACAATAAACTGTCTTTGTAGTCCCACTGTAGTATCAAAACAGTTACTGATAGTCCGTACAAATCACATAATAAGAATAGATGGTGCACTTAAACACTGCGAGTCTTTTAGTTTTCCTTCCACACCCTCCTCCAATTATCACTCGCTCAATCTCTGCATGTTGTGTAATCACAGAGTACAATCATCCAACTAAAACATCCCAGAAAAACATCCCTCCTGAACTCTGACACAAAACTGCCTCTCCTAAAGCCATTCATTTTTCACCTTCTTTCTGTCTCTCTCTCTCTCTTCATCTCTCTGTGTCTCTCTCTCACTGGATCCAGGTTGAGATGGTGTGAATGCTGCGGTTCCTGCAGTCCTGGTACTGTCTGGCAGAGAACCAAGTCAACCTGGACTGGCCCTGGCTTTCCTTCCTGCATTTGTTCTGGGGCTTTGATTCAGGGCAAGATGTCTCGAGCCTGCTTTCAGGCCATATAGAGAGCCCAGACTGAACTGGGGCCGAGGGAAAGGGTGTGCAACACTTTTTCAAAGCTGCAATTGTACAACTTTGGCCCTTCATGGTTTTTGGAGGGCAATCCAGTGCTCTATAATTAGAAACTTTTTTGTGGGCACTATCTGTTCTGCCTCCCTGGACACACTAATTAAGCATGACCAGCAAATAGTTCATTATGGCCCATGAAATGACCATGAAAGAGCCTTATAAACAAGGGCTGGATTTGCAAAACAAATACGTTATTTTCTCCCTGTAGTGCTGCCTGTCTGTTGTTAAAAACTTGATCATAAACCTGAGTTTACTGCAGCAAGACAAATTTATTTCCTTCATTTCACTAAAGTATATTCTTACAGCGTGTTTCACTAAACAATTCAGTATATGAACTCATTTGATGTTTGCCTGCATGAAGTAAGGTTACCCACCCCTTGTCCCAGGAAAGCAAAAGATGGGATAACTCTCTCCTGGGCGATGCACTGAAGAACTCTGGGGGCCCCATACAGGCCACCCATGCAAGAGGCCAGGGAGGAGACATAGAGGCCCAGCAGGAACAGGAAACCCACAAAGGAGACCTAGGAAAAAAAACAAACACGGAGGGGAAGAGAGTGCAGAGGACTCCGCCTAATTCAGCTATGTTGTCAGCGGGTGAAAAACAAAAAAAAAAAAAGAAAATTATTTGAGCTCCAAGTACAAAGAAATTATGTAACAGCCACTGATACCAACCCCCCAAAATATAAAACATTTAATAAAAATACCCCTAAGTCATGTAACACACAATTAACTTCATGAAAGGTGCTGTACAAAACCATACACTAACCTTTTAATGGAAACACAATTTTCAAAAAATGTTATATAATTCACAAAGTAATTACACCAAACAACTGCAAATATGTTGTTATTTATATGTTACAGTTTTATAAAACACTTTATATTTAAATGTATTTTTAAAAGAGTGGTACACTCAGGGAAGCTGCCAAGCAACTACCCAGTTTTTTTGATCCACTGCTGTTTTACCATTCGTAAAATTTCATGTAAATCAGTTCAACATTTCACATCATACCACAATGAACATTATTTACATTTTAATGACTGAATCATGCAGAATTATTTTTCAATTAAAAAAAATAAAAAATTGGTGCCTTTAAGCCATGGTGTGTATCTGATATCACATTACAGACAGTCCTGCTGTCTGCGCTTCTGTTATGTGAGAAGTTCCAGCTAGGGTGTTCACCCCTGCACAGCAGCCTCCACCATGGAGCAGCTGTGAGTGTGAGGGCTGCAGAGGTCACACCCCTGCTGAAACCTGTTCTCATACTAGTAGTCTCATAACAGCTGCATGAACTCACACATGCTTATGCATTGGATTTTATGTCCAAAAGAATATAGTGAAACAGAGAGATGAACCAAGCCCAGCAATCATACTGAGATATAGAAACCAATAACATCTGATCTTATAGTTTGTAAGATACAATTCAGAACAATTTGTAAATAACTAGATAATGACAATGATAAACTGTAACACACTGGATAAAATTGAAAGAAGTGAAACTTCAGACCAGGGGATAAAAGTGCAAATTGGTGGTTGGGTGGAGGGGAGGGGTCCAGTTACCCTTCCCTTACAGTAAAGCTGACAATCTGAACATTAAGTTGGTAGTCATAAGTTCATAGCCATCATGTCCAATGTGTTACAGTAGGCCCTACATAGGCAAAACAATAAAAAAAATGTAGTGGTTTAATTATTCACAGTCTGTATTATATATGCCTTCAGTGTAGTGCACCCCAACTGCAACGCAAGTACACCAAACACCAAGCGGGTTTACGTATGTTTGTTTTCCCCTGTTTCCAAAAACATGACACGGCATCATATACTAAACCAGGCAAAATACCAAAATATGCAGTGCACGCCTTGGATCACCACCTGGGAGGTTTGCAATTCTTTCAATAGACTGCATTAATTTCTTACATTGTTCTAATACTGTACAGTGACATCACAAGCAACCCAAGACCTTTAAAGGATAAAGTCACATTACCTTTTCCGCTATTAAAAAATCATAGCGCAGAGCGTCTCTAGTGCAGATGGCTCCCAGCAAGAATACAAAGACTAGATACAGGAACCACCTGCAAAACCCCACAACACAACCCTTATTTGGCATATACAGAAAGCTACTATGCAACCAAAGATACTTAAAAACATATCCGGAGATGACATATCAGTAGTGATTGGTATCTATACTTAATCAGAAGAAAATGGTACATTGGATAAAAAATAAATAAATCTTATCCAAAACTGTAATAAATCTAGCCTGAAACAGCACACTGTTTAATGTCATGTCGTTAGCTGGGTATTTGTATCTGTAGTCTAGTAGACAACACAGTGTTAAAGTAGCTTGAGAATGATACTCATAAGAGCCATATGCAAAGGTTTGGACACTTCCAGTCATAAGAAATGCTGCATTTTTGAGGAATAAAGGTACACATTCTCCAGTGAAAAGACACTTCTGCACATTTTAATGCACCGTTCCTGTTCATTTTGTATTTTATATATAATCACAAAAATAATATGTTCAGTAAATTGTGTACTAGGATTGTTGAGAATGGAACTTATTTCCACTTAGAAATCAACAAAACATATTAGCTAACATTGGGCATTTAAACTTGTGTTTTAAAGTTTGAAAACAGCAGATATTTGATCAAACTGCCTGACTGGATACTCAAGGTTACAATACTGGTAACGGTATAACAAATGATTAAGTGGTCTCATGCCATCTGTAAACATATCAAAGAACTTATGTAACATCTAAAGTATGATACTGGCCTTTATTTATCAGTGGCTTTAGGATAAAGGTTCACATCATACAAACCAACCTCAATACGTAAATATGATCTAAAGTTGATTTAAGGATGACTGTCAATGCACTGATTCTCAGTGAACAACAAACATGTGACTAATAAAATTATAATTAGATGCAGGCTGTAATGGTTTAACGCTTGTAGTTTGAAGGGTTTGGATACATACGAGGTGAAAATAGCCGCCAGGGTTCCCACAGGGATGTTATGCTCAGGCTTCTGAAGATCTGAGCTCATGTTGAACCCTGCCATCACTCCTAAACAAAACACACACACACGCGCGCACACACACACACGATGCCTTGGATAATGTCATGGAAGACAACACATAATGAAAATCAGAGATACAACTGCTTTTAAAAATAATATTTCAAAAGGGACTATCTTTACAGTCAATGGTCCAACTTTTAAATTAAGAAAATTATTTATCATCACTTGGGCTTGTGCACATTTGCAAAGAAGACACGAACGTGGAGACAGCAGAGGAAACCAGGAACGCCTACTATTTCCTTTCTAAGCTGACAGAATCAGCCCCCATGTGCATATAACTGAATTCATGAGGACATTAAATGTATAAACTGACCCCAGAACAGCAATCATACTTTAAGACATTTCACACATTGATTCAGATATAGAAGTCATTCAATTTAAATATAACTGAATATCCCTTTTGACTGATATGTTTCATTCAATTGTAAGCCTAGTATTCACGTAATATGTGTACAGTTATTACAATGACTGTATTGCAGACTTTTCTGTTATCCGTGTGTTGGTTAATGTACTATTAATGAAGTGTAACTTCACCTGTAGCAGCTGGAAAGAAAACCCCAAACACAGTGAAGAAAGTTTCTCCAGCTGTGTAGTCTGGCAGAGTATTCTTCCTCAAGAGCTCTTCTGAATAGCCAGTGAAACCATGCTCTGAAAATACACATTCAGGCCAGAACAATGTCAGCATTAAACCATGGTCACCAATATTTACACGTATTACTGAAACATTATTGAGTGGTGCATGTCAAATGTCTTGACTATTGTATGAAATAGAGTTAACAATAATGTTTGAATCTGAAAGGCATGGTCTGATAATACCAATTCTTTTTACAAACTTGGAATCTCACCATACGATGTGAATAACAGTGTGTAGTATTTCTGCCACACTCCTATGTTCTATAGCTAATTAGGAACTTTCTTGCTCTTTTCGGTTCCCTGGGACCAAAGATTCAGACTTTCTTGTATTTTTTATGCTGTCTTGAGAAGGCTTACTGAAGGACTTATTAAGGCTATTATTTTCACGCCAGTCCCTGAACCTGACCAGTTTCACCTACATATGAATCATTCAAGCAGAACAAAGCACTTTTAACTCAAGGCAAAACCAGTGAAGAAACAGGTGCAGATGATACCAGATGATCAGGCGGTGATCAGTATACTGGTGGTGCTGAATGCTGAGTGGTTGGAACTCCTTTATCTAGGCTCCTTGAATCACACTTTGCAGCCTGTCGCAGTAAAACATTTGTTCCATTTCTTTAATTTAATTGACTCAGTATGCCAAAGATAAGACAATGTGACATGCACAGGTATTTTTGCACTAACAAGTCAAATATAAAGAGGGGTAGTTCAAGACTTTTGCACAATAATGTATATATAGAGAGCTCCAGAGAACACTAATATATAAAGAAATGAGTGTGTATATTATATATATATACACACACACACACACACACACACAGAGGGAGAGAATTCTACCATATATACACATGTTTGACCAGCTGAAACTGGACTCATCTGACCGCTTAGGCAGGGCCCTGAATGTCTGTGTCTGTGGTTGACCATCCGAGAGCCTTATGTAAGTGTCTGGGGGGGGTGGCGGAATGAGGGGGTTATAGAAGCCATTGCCAAGATGTGTGCAAGAACAGGGCCGGGCCCAATACTTAGAAACAAGTGCCAAGTTCAATAGGCTTGCACTGTGGACAGGATGGAGTGAATATTGGACTGAGTTCCGGGCGTGTTCACAGGCAAACAAAACAGGCCGTGAACAAGCGCTGGAGGAATATTTGCACCATCAGTGGTGGGAGATATCATCATTATTGTGATAAGCAGGTTAGACAGCTCTGGTCCACCCTGAAGGATGTGATAAAAATGCTAACAGCCTCTACAAAATTGTAGTAAAGGCTACAATCAGATATATAAAGTGAACTCCATAATTATTAGCACCCTTTGTAATGACGGATTTTTAAAAGAAAAAGTAAATGTCAATCTCGCGAGACAAACACATGAGGAAAAAGCTATTTATCTAAAGTATATTTAGTTTAGGAAAAAAATATTTTTTTTAACAAAACCATGTCAATTACTGAAGAATGTTCCCATTTATATTTCATATTTTTTAATCCATCAGGAATTTATGAGGTCATCCATGATGACAATATGACCACAAAAGACAAATTCTCAGTCATTCATCAACGTGGAGATTATTTGAGGAAGTACATTTTATCTCATTTTGTTTGTGTAGAGCTTCATGAATACATGAAAAAATTTTAAAACACTGTGAACTGTATGTGTACCTGTCTAGAAAAGGACAGGCTTATTTCATTCATCACACACAATGAGGAGGATTAAGATATCTAATCTCCAAAAAATAAATAAATAAATAAAAATCAAGCTTCACCTCCATGTCAAAAATGATTTGGAATGCATGCCATAAGAAATCTAATGTAATCACAAACATAAGTACCTGAAGGAAACTGAATGCTACTGTAACTTTGACTGTAATTGGGATCTACAGTCTGATAACATACACTTAAAGTATGTATAAATAAAGTACCTTGTCCACTCTAAGTGTCTGTGATGTTTTAGCACCGTTTTCCTCTCTCAAAGTCCCTGGAAACCTTTAATACATGGCATCAAGTGCTCCATCAAATTTGGAAAAAAAAAAAAATAAAAAAATCCGGCTGCTGCTGCCAAACAGCTAAAATAGGATAATGGGTTGGTTTTCCAGTACAACAAGGGTACAAAACATACATACAAATCCATGTAAAACATACAAATCCAAAATGTTTCATTTAAAAACTTATGGGCTAAGCTGAGAGTCCAAAAGAGAAGATCTTTGATGATCTAGAGAGGTTCTGTACTGAGAAAAGTTCTCTGGATGCTTGCTCTGTGTACTCCAATTTCATCTGACATCATAGGTAGAACTCAATTGCTGTTATGTAGGGATGGAGGATGCACAAATAAAAATAAAAAAAAACGTGAGTGCCAATAATTGAGACTCAACTTTACTAAAGGTGTCGCTAATAATGGAGCTTTCTGTATATACACCCGTCAGCCAACACATTAAAACACTAAAATTGTGTAGACACCTTGAAGCATGAAGGTGTGCTGTGGTATCTGGGACAATACCACAATTGTGGCTGATCAGTAAATATAGAATCATGTCAACTCAAAGACCCCTGTCAATGTCAATACATAACTGAGAATCTGTTGTAAAAATGGTTCTATGAAATACCAAAAATTGTCATGCTAATATTGAAAGTCAGTTTTTGGTACTATACACAACCCTAGAATTCATCTGCAAGTTGTCAGTGTATGTGTGTGCAAAAGCAATATTGGTGAGAAAAGTAGGACACTGAATATGATGACCTTGTAGTTGCTGACATAAGGCGGCATAGTTATGTCTGTGGGTTCAGTCTTGAGAAACTTCACCTGTGCAGACTATGCTCTCGCGCACAGACAGCAAGAGAGAGAGCGAGAGAAAGAGAGAGAGCTTGGCTATGTGAGAGTGTGAACCATTTCCCTCTCAGTTATCTTGTGATGGGAAAGAATGCGTTCTCTTGAATTAATGACATGTTTTTCCAAAAGGAAGTCACCACCCTTTCAGAAGCCCTGCCTGTTCTTAGCCTTCCAAGTCACAGCTATTAGTAGGGAGACAGAAAAAAGAAAGCGACAGAAAGAAAGAGTGAGAAAACGAGGGAGGGAGTGAAAGAGAAGAAGACTGAGACTTCATGACCCAGCCCTGTGTTCGTGGTCACGGTACTTCTGCACTCTGTACCCTGCAGACACATCAAACCACCACTAGCAAATATGAAAACCAAACCCTGCATTCTCGGACTCTATTTCTCTATAGTCCACCGCAGCCTTTTCTGATATAACATACCCGTTCACTGGTTGTTGTTTCTCCAACAAGTATCAACAGTGACATTAAAATATTACTACAGTATTATGTTGCACAGCTGCTGCAGAGCAAAAGAATACAGAAAAGGTTAACTCTACTGAGAGCTGGAAGCAGTGATAGTGAGAGTAGGTATAGCACTTGTCATACATCCTCATGTGATGAGGTCAAGGGAGAGTCACAGGAGCGAATAAAGGAAACAAATACAAATTCCACACTGTACGAACGTTTAGAATTACCCTTTTGATTAGGAATCTGCATATTATATAAGATAAAATCTTAAAGAACACAGACCTTAAACAACAAAAGGTACTATAAGTCAATTCATTTTTCACATATTTTGGCAACAAGTCAATCAAAGATTAATAATAATCTGCAATGATTAATTTATAGGATTTTTTGCCTCAAAATGTGACTATTACTTTTGAAATACAAAATACAATTTATTTTAATTTGATTATTTTTATAACTGCAACCAGACATTTTATAATCAACACCACACATATATGCATACCTATATATTTTTATATAACTACATATTTTTCTAATTTATATATTTTCTAGTATGTATGTGTATATATATATTTATATATATATATATATATATACACACACACACACACACACTTATATAAAGTAAAGTGGCCCCTAATAGTCATGCGTGAACAAACCACAGCACAGCACACAGTGTGAATAATGTGAAATTCTTTCTCTGCATTTTGCGTGTGTGTGTGTGTCTTATTTATTTATATATTATTTATACATTATTTTAAATCATAAAAACAAGTTTCAAAGGCAGTGGACACACACCCTTTCACTGATAACTCCACCCAGTGATATATGTGATGTGTACATACACAAAGAATTAGAGAGAGAAAAAGAATTAAATGGATAAAAGAAGCAAATCACTGACATCTTCTTATCGCCAACTGCATATATAACTATTTATAGTGAGCGCCTTTCTCATCTGAAGTCGTGGACCAGGAAGTGATGATGTATAGGATTCAAGCAAAGGGTTCTGATCTACTTCCTGGCTGTTCTTTTGTCCCAGGCCAAATATGTGGGTGAGCCCAGTTAACACCCTAAACCCAAAACCATGAGCACATTTGAGTTTCCTGTCAAACGGGGTATTACAACAGAGCATCTTGCAGATCACCAAGCAGAACATTCTGTGCGAATCAAAATTAGTTATTTGACTATAAAGCTACTTTTCAACTCCGTTAAATAAATCTAATATTAAACAACAAATTACACATGAATGGTTATCAGCCCTGAACCTACTTTTAAAACGCTTTTGGAGAACAGTTTCTTCAAAGTTATTCTAAGTATGTGTGTTTCACTGGAGTCAATACTCATTGACTTCACGGTAGATATTAAATGAAAGTAAGGGAAAAGGGGGAGATTAAAAACAATAGGTAGGAAGTGGTCATATTTTGGTCTCTACTTTTAAAAAAATGTTACACTGAACTGTGAGAGAGTATATTACTTTTTCTCCCCTCATTCTGGCCTCTAGATCAAGTGCGGTCATTGCAATGGTATGAAATCGAGAGGAAATCTCCAGAGGATATCGCTCATAACTTCCTCATGTTTTCCAGCCATAACATTTTAAGTATGAGTCTGCACAAGTGGGGCTGTAAGTTGATAAGTGAAGGTAGCAGGATAAGGAGTTTACGGAGATTTTCTATCCTCACCTTTACCAAATTACCATCACAGAGCTTTTAACAGAATCGTTTTCACTGTTTTAGGGCCACCCAGCATGTCAGAGAGATCGAGATCTCTCAGTCATGTTCATGCTGGTAGTCTGGCCTTGACTGTCTGATTAACAGTATTATCGAATTGTAAACACATCTGTGTGGCAGTCCCTTTTTCCTTCCACAGGCAGGTAAGCCGTCCATGTGGCGCCTGCCGAGGGCCATGGAACCTGCTGGCACTGTGCCAGCAGTGATATCACTCTGCTACCATGAGGCCTAATTGGAAAAACCTGGACGAACCAGGAACTTCTACTTCCCTTACCAACCCTCAACTACAAACCTGGGCCCGGGCCCAGCTCCTGAAGGAGTTAACCAGACGTGTGGGACACGTGCACGAAGGCAACGGCAGCAACAGTAGCCAGGGGGATAATATTTCACATTCATATGATTTCAGCACTGCTTTAAATCCCCTTCTCCCTTCCATCATTTCTGAAATCCTACTGTTCAGCTTTTAGAGAGAGAGAGAGAGAGAGCGAGAGAGAGAGAGAGAGAGAGAGAGAGAGAGAGAGAGAGAGAGAGAAAAAAAAAAAAAAAAAAAAAAAAAAAAAAAA
>JBBJLS010000002.1:21794185-21821356 GCA_037577275.1 Bryconaethiops microstoma | reverse complement strand
CACACATACACACACATACACACACATACACACACATACACACACATACACACACATACACACACATACATACACACACATACACACACATACACACACATACATACACACACACAGATGAAATGTTGTTGATAATAGTTCAACTTATACTGTAGGGTTTGTAATAATCATTCTCTAATGCATCATCAGTAGTGAGTTTCTGGACACTGCTGGCCGGAAATTCTCAGTTGGTGCCCAAAAGTGACACAGAGAAACAATAACACGCCACCATTATCCCAGTTTCACTGCCGTGCTAAGAATTAATGTCAATCCTGCTCACTGGTTGTCCTGTGGAGGTCCTGAACAATGAACTGGGTAAAGGGGGCTACAAAATGGACAAATAAGTGCAGACGTAAACGGATTGAGTATGGATACAAGGGAGGTTTATCTTATGAAGTGGCTTGTCAGTGTATACATTAGTAAAATATGTAAACTGATCAAATTCTAGTTTTGGAGGCTAGGGCATGACCAACTTTTCTATGAATAATGGAAAAATAATGGAAAAGGCACTGACTGTAGTATTATGCATTGTAAAAGGTAAAGGGTTATTTGGCTGATGCCCTTATCTAAAGCAACCTCTGGAGCAACTGAGGGTTAAGTGTCTTGCTCAAGGACACAATGGTAGGAAGGGGGAGGGGGTTAAACCTGCAACTTTGTGAACATCAGGTTCCCTCTACCACCCCTATTAATGAACATTTCCGATGTCCAATATCTGAGAGCAGATCAAATGAATGAATTGTGAAGCATTTCATCACACACCTGGATCCAGGTGGCTGAAAGTTCCAATGACGAAGTCCAGAGTGGACACTGCTAGGATGGCCAGCAGGATCAGCTGCAACCGAATGATCCATTTCACTCCGGCCAGGTTGATCCCCAGCAGGCCCAGCAGAACGGCCACGGAGATCCCCCTGACAGCCCACACACTCTGCACGTTCAGCACGTCCGCTATGGACTCAGCAAAGCCGGTGATATACATGGCTCCGGCCACACACTGACCGTGAGGGAAGGAAAGACGATGCCATATTAATTTATTTTGGCACATGGATGGTTAATTAGGATGACGATGTGTGTCTGTGCTCACCTGGCCGAAAACATAAAGGAGTCCTACAGTGCCTCCAACTCTTCCTCCAAGAACTGTGGAGATCATTGAATACACGCCTCCATTGCCAACACGACAGCGCTCACACACCCCAATACCTGACATCACCGTCACCAAGGCAACCTGCACCACCAGAGACACCAGCAGCATGCCCAGCAACACCCCAGTGTTACCCTTAAAAAAATAAATAAATAAAACACGAAAGTCAATAACAATATGTGAAATTTTGGCCATTTGCTCAATTTTAAAGAGTGTGACGCTGCATCTATCCAAGTCGATATCAGGGATGCCCCAGAGACTGCACAGTGCTTCACCACACATGGAAAACTAGTGCTTTGTTACTTACTACCAGCCAACCAGTGCGAAGAAAGAGCACCACTCCAAAAATGTTGATCATGCACGTAGTAAAGACGCCATCCCAGGTGCCAAAGAGTACAGGCTCCCACACAAATAGCTTCACCTTCCACCATGGCTGGGCGTTCATCTGAGAGTCCTGCATGGAAATATAGAGGCACAGGTTATACTATAAGCAAAGATTAAAGCAACAAGGATCACTAGGTGGTTCATAGTTCAATCTAAAAATGAAGACTATGGCAACAGTCTTCAACAGTCCTGTTTAACCCATACTTATTGAACTATTTAAACAACAAACTTCAATAGTTATCATAATTGATCAACCAGTTTAACCCATAATTAATCAACCAGTTTAACAACAGTTTTCAATAGCAATAATGTATCAACCAGTTTAACAACAATCCTCACCAGTTATCATAATTTATCAACCAGTTTAACAACTGTCTTTACCAGTTATCATTATTGATAAACCAGTTTAACAACTGTCTTTAGCAGTTAGTATAATTTATCATACCCATGTTTAACCCCTGCAGACAAACAACACAAGAGGAAAACTCCACCTGAGCATTTTCATGGAATAACTCTTGAACGTGCGTGCTCATGTTGTCTCCTGTCCAAGACTTCAGCAGTGCAGCATTGTTCTCATGAGTGTCACTAGCAGAGAAAAAAAAATTTTACCCCAAAGTTTTCATTGCACCTGTGGAATCTGAAGATTATTCAAGTCAGCTTTATTTGCATAAGGTTTTTAACAACAGACATCATCTCAAAAAAGCTTTACAGAAGACCTTGAACAAGCAAGCATGAGCCAGAGAAACCAGGACACACACACACACACACACACACACACACACACACACACACACACACACACACACAACCTCTCAACAACTCTAAACTGTGTTTCAAAACACTGTGCTTTAGTGAAAATATAAATATTGCCATGACTCTTTGCAAATGCTGCCCAAGTTAATAGGTATTGAAACTACTGATTAACCAAAGGAGAAAGTATTCTGCACCAGCTTAGCGACTAAAAACACATTTGTACAGCCTCAGCTTCATCACAGATCCATTTAACAGAGCACATCACTGAAAATAAGAACTTAATGTGTTAGTAAGCAGGAGAAAAAATAACATGAACATGTTCTACCAGGTTTGACAACCACGAATGTTTCCTTATGAGAAAGAGAAAACTGAGACCTGTGAGGAAAGGTGAGAGCACTTTTAAAAGGTTCAGCTTTTAAACCATATTTAAGAAATACCTTTAAATACTGGCCTGAAGTCTGAAGCTTCTCCTCTTGCCTCTGGCTCCCGGATGCAAGGGTGTGTGTGTGTGTGTGTATGTATGTGTATGTCTGTCACTCGAGCAGGTGAGCACGTGACCACAGGTGTAGCGACCAGAGGAAAGTCTCCTTACAGCATTTAATTGGACAAACTGCAGAAAAACACAGTTAAATCTTTTAAAACATTGCTTTTTTATAACCCTAACCCTTCACCAGTCTCCATAGCTGGAGCTTATCTAGATGTCTTGCGACAAATAAACACCCTCTGAACTTTTACTCCAGTGATTAAACAGTCTAAACAACCTTCCTCTCCTTCACAAAATAAAATGTATTTCATATATTCCGTACATGTCCTTAATCTCCCGCTGCCAAGACGTTTATGGTTTACAGCTTCTGAAGATGCTAAGCCATATTGTAGCAGAAAATAACTTGCAAATATTACAAACAATAATAATACTAATTTAAAAAGTAAATACCTTTTAGCAGTTTTCCTCCAGACCCATGTGAGTGTGTGCTGAGAGCCTCAGTAACCTTGGGAAAGTCTTCACTCGGGGAATTTCTTCATGCTGCGTGTGCATTAGCAGGCGCCATTAAACAAATGTTTTGTAAAGGTGTGTTCTCAAGCGCAGCCTGGCTGAGCTCCCTCAGTCCGCTTTGGGCTGTTTTTTAGAGCTCCAGAGAGAATTAAAGACAGTGCCTGGCCGGGCTGTGTTTACAACTCCTGCACTACCAGTCAAATGGTTTTTACACATTGCAAGCTTTATTAATATGTCCATTTATTCTTTAAACTGCAGATTTTCATTCTCGGTAAGCATCGGAAAGTTGAGTTAATAAATATGTCAAATAAAGCAAGTAAAACAAACAAATAAAATGTGCAAATTCAAATTCTAGACTGTTTTTTTTATTTTACTTTAAATGCATTATTTAACTGTTTGGTCCAACTATCTGTTACTTAACAGCCTAACATGAGGTGGCTTTTTGTTGGTCAGTAGTGATGAATATAAAATTACATGCCACAAATTCATTGCTAGCAAAGAAAATTGAATGTATTTTTAGTAAATGTTAAGTTAAGTATTAAGTTAGAAACTACAGAGAGAGTACAAGACTGTGACTGGCTGGGCTGTGTTGACAGCACCTACACTACCAGTCAAAACTGTTTGCACATCACAGGTTTTTGCACATCACAGGTATTTCATAAACTGCAGATTTTTATTCTTGTCAAGCATTAGTAAGTTTACTGAATGAATGTGTCAAATAATGCAAGTTTCCTTAATAACATGGAAGTTGTAAGGAAATGCATGTCTGACATCCTATTAACTGTTTGTGGTGAGTTCTTAAATTCTTTAACTTTAAATGCCCTACTTAACTGTTTCATCTCTTTCATCCCATTGGCTGTCACTTGATAGCTTCTTAAAAGTCTTGTGATCCACTTTATGATTATATTAGGTGGCTTTTCGTAGGTCAGTGGTGATAAATGTAAGATTATATTTTCTGTGTAATAAAGGTACTCAGATGGTGAACATACCGTAAATTAATTGCTAGCCACAGAGAGAATGAACAACCGAGACCAGCTGTGATAAGCTGACAGCACCTACACTACCAGTTCAAAGTTTTTACACACAACAGGTTTTATCCTATTAACTGCATTTTTTTATTCTCATTAAGTATTAGAACAAGTATTAAGTGAACAACTATAAATGAAAATGTCTGACATTCTAACTGGTTGTGTGGTGATGCAGAGTCAAATTCTAGACTGTCCGTGAACTTTGAACGCACTCGTTAATTGTTTCATCCCATTGGTCGTTTTGTCCGGTGATCCACATTACAATTTTATTAGGTGTTTTTTGTAGGTCAATAATGATGAATAAAAAATGACATTTTCTTGCTAATAAAGGTACGCAATTGGTGAACATACTGTAAATTAATGGCTAGCTACAGAGAGAGTACGAGACTGATCGGCTGTGCTGTGTTGACAGCACCTCTGCTATCAGTCAACTGTATGTCTGACATCCTATTAACTGGTTGTGTGGTGACGCAGTGTCAAATTTTATTCTTAAATTGAACCAGTTAACCCAGTTGACTGTTTCATCCCATTGGCTGTCACTTAATAGCACATTAAATATCCAACATTTGTCTAATGATCCACATTATATTAAATGGCTACTAAGAGGTCTGTAATGACAAATAAAGGACATTTTCTAGTGAATAAAGGTACTCAAATGGTGAACGTACTGTAAATTAGTTGCTAGCAAAGAATACTGAGTGTATTTTTAGTAAATATTGAGTAACAGGCAAATGTAGAACATCTCAGTGTGTGCCAAAACCTTTGACTGGTACTGTATATCTGGTGAATATTGTGACCAGAGCATTGACTATGAATTACCAGTATTATTTCTCCTCTTTATCCATCCAAATGTCCTTTATAGCATTTTCTGTGGAGATGTTTTGTAAAGGTGTGTTCTCAAGCACAGCCTGGCTGAGCTCCCTCAGTCCGCTTTGGGCTGTTTTTCAGAGCCACACAGAGAATGAAAGACTGGCTGTACTGTATTGACAGCACCTACATTACTAGTCAAAGGTTTCTACACACCACAGGTTTTATTCATTTATTCCATAAACTGCATGTTTTTTTATTCTTGTTAACCATCGGAAAGCTGTTGATTGAACAACTATAAATGACAATAGGTAAAATAAAACAAGTTTCCTTTATAAGATGGAAGAATATGTGACAGTACATGTCTGACATCCTATTAACTGGTTGTGTGGTGATGCGGAACCAAATTCTAAACTGTCCCTTTACCTTTAAATGCTCTGTTGACTTTTTCATCCCACTGGCTATTACTTAATTGCTTGTTAAATGTCTGGCGATCCACATTATGATCATATTAGGAGGACTTTTGTACATCACAAAAAATGCAATTTAATATCTAGCAAATAATACTGAGTGCATTTTTAGTAAATATTAAGTGAGTAACACGCAAATGTACAATATCTTAGTGTGTGCCAAAACCTTTGACAGGTACTGTATATTTGGTGATTATTATGACCAGAGCCTTGACTATGAATTACCAGTATCACTTCTCCTCTTTATCCATTTAAAAGTCATTTCAAGCGTTTGACAATCAGAGTCTGACAGTTATTAGCTTCCACGTCATAATAAGAAAACGTGTACAGCTGTGTGGACACTGTATTATGTGTATTATGTCTGCACATTGCTATTCTGCCAGGCAGGTTTACAGAAGGAAAGCCCCTATTGACACTGTGTGTTTACATATGAACAGCCGTAAGTGGAGCTTTACAGCCATCTTAAATTAAACATGACGGCGAATCACGCGAATTATGAACATTGTAAGATAAACTGAAGAGGAAACGCACAGGTGAATACTTTTGTTGTTATATTTGAAAGGACATAGCACACAAGAAAAGAAATCCGATCAAATCTTGTACACATTTTACACATGGTATTGCATAAAAGTAATGGTGTTCTATGGAAATCATTTGGCTACAATAAAACGCATACATATAAAAATATAACCAGTGTACAAAACAGTGGACATGCATTCCCCCCATCAAACGGAATATGTCTAAAACTATTAAGAAGTTAGCAACCCATCACTGATTAACCATAATTCAAGAAAATTAATCCATCAAATCCAAATTCCCGTTCAACTCCAATGTTTAGAAATCAAATGAGAGGGAAAACGACAGAACGGTTATGTCTGCCTGTATATGACCTTTTGCAGAAAGGTCACGCCCATGGTATAAAGGGAAATGAAAAAAAACTGTACAGTCTTTCATTCGTCCCTCTCAAAACTTAAGAACAACACTTAAGCGGCACTTATAGGCATCCTGGCTGTCGATTTGATGTGGTTTGATGTAGCAACTAACATGCTAAAAAATGACTTGATTTATGCTCCAGAGGTGCACAATATTAAAAAGATGTGCTGAACTGTTTTATAATAATGCTTTCAGTGGAAAAAAGCCAATCATCAGGTCATTAAAAGGTGCAAATACAGGCTTTAAGAACTTAAATGCTTTTTAACCCAAGTGGTATTTCACCATCAGAAAGAAACCCAATCACTATGAGTCAACAGTAACATGAGCTGTGCTCAGTGGAGCCAGAGCCAACAGGATTATGCTGACTGAATCGACAGAGTACATTCATGTAAAAATTCCCAAAAAACCCCAAGCTTTCCCATCTCACTCTTAGCATACACAAAACAAAATGTACAGTTCAAAATATACACCTTATTTACAACAATACACATTAGATGTCTACTGACAGTAAAATGTAGGAATGTTTTAAGAGGAGTAACAGTAATTTAGAAAAAAAAAAAGATTATATCTCTCCCTGATTGTAAATGGATTGATTTAAAGTAAGCTTACAATGCAGTTTTCATGTATTCTGTAGTTTGGCATGATAGTACTACAGGCCTACAGAATTTTTTTTTTTTAATTTTTTTTAAAGAATCCAGGTGAAATACAGTTTGGTTAAGACATTTCCACAAACACGAAAACAAATTCTGAAACAAATTTTAAACAACAGAAGCATTTCATTTACATGATTGTTAATTGTTAGATCAAAATCGAAGATGTAGAATAAACATATCTATGTTTACCAATACCATATAAATGCAACTGTACCACCGATCAAAATCATGCACTTTAACCCTTATTCCAACTAGACAAAAAGAACAGATCTTTTAGTTCATTATGATTAAAACTAAAAGCCTGAAATGTATACTTTCAAATTCAAAAATTGACATGAAAGCTACCAAAAAAAAACAAACCAAAATTACACTGGTTAAAGAAATTTCCAACCTTTGACTTTGTCAAACATCTACATGATTGTAATGATTGGGAAAAGGTGCTTCAAATAATAGACTAATAACATCGAGCCATTCAGGCTAGGCTTCTGAACTAAAAGGTCAAACCTATGAAACCGAGCATTGGGTTTGTGCCTACAAGGCCTAAGTGCAAATTTAATGGATGAGCAAATAAATCTAGAAACCTTCTTTAGTCTCTTTCTTTTCAAAGCCACGTCAGAAGCAAAAAGCAATAAGGAGAGAAAGGCAGTTAAAGAAGGAATGTTTTAAATATTCAGATTTGCATCTGTAACAAGTAAACTCCCTAGCTAAGAAGGCCTACATCATCTATATCGCAAAACCAAAATGTTTTATTGAAAATCCTACGCCTGAAATGTGCATAAAACCCATGAAACCTTTTTGTCAGTTTTATTTATATATCTGAGGTACGCCATCCCAGTATGATGTAACTGAATGTCTTTGAATTCCATTCAGTGAATTCTTAATTGATCTGAGTGTGTCTATTGAACTGTCTATAGAACTAAAATCTCTACATATCTTCTATAGTATCCAAGCGCTGTGAAAATTCATATCATTTATAAGTTTCCTAGATGGATACTGTACAAGTATTATTGGCATGATTTTTTTTTTTTTTTTGTACAAAGATACAACTGGTATTAAATGACTATGTACAAATACACTGCTTTTCACAGATATAGCCATTTTCATTGTACTGCAAGAGTGTTCTTTTGATTTAATATTACCTTCAGTAATGTGCAAAAATATCTTGATATCATTTCATTATATAAAATTATGAATTTAGGCTATTTTGAAATGAATGCGTTTATCTGCATGTACCTTTAAGCAAGGTAAACTCTCTTGTGAAGAGATTGCTTGTACAGTCAGTGTTGCAGATGTACTGTATGCTCACTGTTTAAAAACAAAAGGAATGAAGAAACCTTTAGGGAAAAGTGCCTTTGAATACATGTAAAAAGACATTAAATGACTGGTAAGAACATAATGTGCTGCAGAAACGAAGTCTACTTGCCGATTCCCCCAGTTATTGATTAATAAAAGTTTCAAATGCTTGCACAGAGATCAGCATTTGCATCGTAGAAACCAGAGACCAGCAGTATAAAGTGCTTTAAAAAGGACAGAAATCCTAAAAACTTAAATAGCTTTCTTTAGCCAAATGTTTGGCTGCTTGTAGCATCTGGGGATGAGGTCATTTGAGTTCTGGTCTCAGTAACATTAACAAGTGGGAATTCTGGGAAATCTGTTTCACCATGACTTCTTAAGCTGACCTGTCCATTGGCAACATTAAACTGCGATGACAGTCCAGACCGAGACGTCTGAAACTGAGACCGGAAGTTCTGGTCAAAAGTGGTTATTTGATACGTTTGACTGATGCCCTGAGCGTCTGTCTTTTTGGGAGACGAGACCTGCTCCAGAAAGTCCTCGGTTGGTGACACTGAAGAGGGGTTAGTCTCATCCCCTGAAAATGAGAAAGAGTGCTGGGAATCTACTAAAAGACCAAAGTGGGGTTTCTCAAGGGTTGATCTCAGAGGGGAGTTCATGCCTGATCTAAACCGACTCGGGGAAGTGAACAGTTTGTCCGTAGAAAACAAGGGCTGCCCAGCAAGACTGACACCATCAGTCACAAACGTAAGACTCTGGTTGTTCAGGTAGCTGTCGTTCTGACTGGTCCTTTCTAATGCTTGCTGCAGAAACTTTGAATACTCCTGAAGAAGGGTGGCTTTCTCTCCAGGAGGCGCTTGGGAGCTGGTCCCCAAAGCCTCTGTAGGGCTGCTCTCAGAAACATCAGACGAATTGATAGAAATGCTGGAGGTCACCTCCGTGTCGGCCACAGTAAAACTTATTTCTGGCTGTCCATTAGTCTTGTTGGAGTAGTGATCCAAGAGTGACTGCAGGACTTCATCTGGGAACACGTTCTTCTCATTATTTGTCTTAATCTCCACGTTCAAAGTCTGAGTCTCTGAGAGGATTGTGGCAGGAACCGTCTCGTCTATGACAGTGGCCACAGCTGCCTGAGAGATGGAAGGCTGTGAAGAAATGTTGCTCACGTTGAGGGTGTAGTCTCGATTGTTATTAGCTGTTGTTGCCTGGAGGTAACGTTTCTTTTTCAGAAACTGCATGGCATCGTCATAGTTTGTGCTGCTACCAGCTGGCTTTGTTGGCCCACCTTGCATGGGATCCACACTCTCCAAGTCTGAACTTGGTTCTCCATCCAATATACCCTTGTTATCCACAATCTCAAAGGTGTATCTTGTGACTTTTCCTTCCTCAAATGATGACAAGGGAGAAAGAGACTGGGGTTGTTCCAAAGGCTGCTGCTTCACACTCTTCTTGTTGGCAATCTTCTTCAGCACCAACTTAGGAGGTGTGATGATCTCATCAGAAGACACCTCCCCTGTAATGTGCCTATTTACTGGAGAGGAATCCGGGAGTTCAACTGAATACTCTGCCACTACATACTCATCCTTCACCTTGGTTGCCACAGCATAAAGAGGAAGGCATTCATTTTTGCCAACCCTATCCTCTGCCTTTTCCTCACCATCATCCTCCGTCGCTTTGTTTACGACAGCAGGATTTGCTGTCAAGGAGCGGTTTTTATCAGTGGATTTCTGTCGCTTTTTCTTGGGTAGGGTGCACTCTTTGGATGAGAAAGGGAACGCCAGAGTTTCTGTGCTGCGCAGAAGACCATCTTTGGCAGCTGCTTTATGGGCTTTCCTTTCCTTGTTTTCATGGCACATCCGTCTATGCTTCAGGACTCTATCAGTTCTGGAGAAGTACTGAAGATAAACATGTAATTACCAAGTTAATTTAGAAATACTTACAAATTTAAAACATTATTTTTCCCACTAGGGTAGAATGACACTAGTGAGAAACTCCAGTCTTTATCATTAGGATAATATGTATTATTTAGAAAAATAATTGAATTTTGAGGCAACTGAAAAAGTCCAGTGATCTGCATGACATGACAGGACTGAAAAACTTTAGGAAACTGGTAAAGAAAAGTGAAAATTGCAGTTTTGTTACCTGGTGGCAGTAATCACACTGATAAGGTTTCTCTCCACTGTGTGTCCTCTTGTGTCTCTCCATATGATATTTCTGAATGAATCTCATTCCGCATTCATCACAACGAAAAGGCTTTTCTCCTGTAAGAAAAGAGATTGGTCAAGTTAAAGAGGCATTAAATACAGTACAAACTCATTCTCAGAAGTGTTTTTCAAGCTTAAACTCTTTGGCAGTTTACACACACAGATATGCAAGAACTGACCTGCCAAAAACCTGTCGGACAGAAAGATTTCTCTGATCTGAACACAAGACATGTCCTTGAATTGTTTTTTACCTGTGTGAATTTTCTCATGCCTCTGCAACAGGTACTTCTGAATGAAACGCATGTCACATTGACCGCACTGGAAAGGTTTTTCTCCTGTATAAATAAATTGCATTTAAAAAAAATAAATTTAAAAAAATGGGCAAAAAAATCATGACATATATGTCAAGTCAATCACTGGTGAACAGTAAGTTCACAGGAGTTTGTTACCTGTATGAATAAAGACATGTCTTTGTAGATGGTAATTTGTTCGGAAAGCAGCATTGCAGTGCTCACAAATGTGAGACTTTGGACTCTGGTGACCCAGTGATCCATCCTCATTAATAGTGAGAATCTAACAGAGGGATAATGTTATTTGGTACAATTTGATAAATTAATCTATTGTCACTTCTACAGTTCCCCCCCCAAAAAAAGATCCTGTATGGAGACAGAAGCAATATTAATCAGAAATTAATTCTTTCGTTTCACCACGAGCTGCAATAATAACTGAGGACAGAAGTCCAGGCCAAGAACAATATCATATTTAATAATACATTTTCTAAAGGAAATTCATTTATCAATTTCCATGTCTTAAGATATGATCTTAAAACTACCTTCGCTGGCGATCGTTGCTTTCTCTTTTTCTTTTTGTGGCTTTCTACAAGGTCCCTCCCCAGTTTCTTGTCCCTCTTGTTGAGTATCAGTGAGTCTGACAGCTTCACTTCTTGTTTAATATTCACCTAAGAAGACATGATTTTGTTTAATCAGACTGAATATTTCTATGATTCTGTTTTCAGACACATACTTTAAGCCAAGCTTTAGTTATACTGAGTTTTAGTCCAAAAGGATAATTATTTCTCAAAAAAAATATCCTTAAGGAGACAGACCACAGACTCGCAACACTGCTTTCTGCACGTCAGAGGGAAGATAAAATAATCCAGTACATGCTAAATTACAATAATCCAGCGTCTAATGCAAACCTTACATACTTCACACAATTAATATAAAACAATGAACTCACAGGCACATGAAGTGTGTATGATAGCTTATCAGGGAGCCGCTGGGAGAAGTCTGGGTCTTCCTCTGCATCGTTCTTCACAGTCTCCTTATGAACCATCAGTTCATCGTGAGAGATGAGATTGTGTGAGGTCAGTGTTCCTCCAGCCAGCTCCTCGTCCTCTTCCTCCTCGTCCTCCTCCTCCTCCTCCTCATCATCTTCTGCTAGGAGGGGTTGATTGGCTAAGCTTTTTTCCGCAAGAGACATATCCAAGCCTCCTCCTCTTCTGTCCACCATAGAAGGTGCCAGGGCTCTCGCTGAGTGATGCAGGCCCGTGGTGCCACATCTAATCAAGATTCCCTCCAGCTTGTCATCGATGTTCATCTTTGCAAGTTACTCTGCTGTGGCTGTTTTCCAGGAAAAGGGTTGACAGTCATTGACCTGTTAAGGATTCTTGACAGGAGGCCCTCCAGTTTTTCTGAGGATAGTACTCCTCTGTCAGCTTGACTGAAGGTTGAAGTACAGTGAAAGACAAGGCTTGAGTAAGAAATTGTCTGATATCTGCGGTGATCGAGTTGGAAATAAAACCTATTTCAAATCGACAAAATAAGAAAACAAACCTTCATGCAGAAATTATACCACATGCAACTAGATTAGTGTAGCAGTCAACAATAATGAATTGGTTATATAAAATTATAGTTCTAATATACATCCTGGCTCTAACGACATCACATTTTAGGCATAATTTGTTGTATTTCTAATTCAGATATATGAGAAACCCTGCAACTAACAGAGCTATCTTAATGGCCAATGTTTTGACAGCACAGGTAACTGATTTGGGGACAAAAAGTGCAAAAGTAGTTCCCCGAAATATAAAAAACAAATCTCAGAAACCTGTAAGACAATAAATTACAGACAGCTTGTGTATTTTGTCCTAGGGCCTTGTAAACATTTGGAGCAACTTAACACAAAACCAAAGTGCACAACAGTTTCAGATATGACCGAGCCCATGCAGAGCAGGGTAACAAGTTTTGCAGTTAGACATATATGTAAATTAGCTAGAGATACCATTTTTTATGTTTGGTGAAAAGACAGAAAAGGCTTGTTGGGTTGTGAAATGTATAAAATACAGCTGGAAGACCAACGCCGCATCAGGCTGTGCAGGCTGGAGAACCAGAGCTGGCTAATCCAGCAGCTAGCACAGGACACATATGTGCATAACTTAGCGTGGCTGTGTCAGAAAACCTGGCGATACTGACAAAAATAGACTTAAATAAACCACCTGAGTGAATGCAGTGTGATCAGATGCTTTCTGTGAGCTAGAAATAACCATTCGACATCAGCTGCCTCGCTAAGCTAAGCTAAAGAGGGTTCAGTTTTCAGGCCTCGGAAATCAAAACAAACAGCAGCTAGCGCGGCTAATGCAGGCAACTTACAGTTTATTACTATTTTGGTGGGAAAGACACCGACCACACACACTGGCGGGGCAAAGCGGAGTTGCTGATCTGATGATCACTTCATTTTTTACCTACCTGGCTTCCTTTTCACACGACCTGAGGCGGTGCAACAGCGGCAGTCATGATCTTCCTGTAGAAAAAGTTTTCTGTCTGAGAGCAGCTGGGTAGCAGCAGAGCTAGCAGACACATTCCAGCTGCACCCTACTGTAGTTCTATAGGAAGAGTAGGGAGTGTGTATGTGTGAGAGAGTGAGACACTCAGGGTACAATAGGGAAGGAAGCCCCCCCCCTAAGATATTACTAATGATAGAGCCAAACCTTTTTGAGGTTCAGGTTTTTTTTAGTACTAAATAATAGTGATCTATGCATTTACATAAATGCATAGATCATTATATGAAGCAGTGTGTGTGTGGGTGTGAGAGAGACACCCAGGGTACATTAGGGAAGGAAGCCCCCAGAGATATCACAAATGATGGCGCCAAACATTTTGTGGTTGAATTGATCCGTTTTTAGTACTAGATAATAGTGATCTACGCATTTAAATTAAGTTGTATAAGAACTCATTTGCACACTAAGAAAAAAAACTATGCTCCCTGTGTGTGTGTGTGTGTGTGTGTGTGTGTGTGTGTGTGTGGGGCGGGGAGAGAGAGTCTGATCGATGTCTGCATGGCTTCTTGTGGAGAGATGAGCTGTTCAGATTATTGCTTCCGATTTGAGAGGATTTACCTGACACAATTGTGTCTAGTCTTGATCAATATTTACTAATATTAGTATATGTTAACTGCAGGTCTAGGATCCTTAGGACAGTGGTGGTTGTAGGAGTCCATAATAAATCAAGAAAAAGAGAAAAAGCATTTAGGTTTTAAATATTTTAGGTCCTTTCTTCAAATAAGAATGATGTGTATTTGTTAAAAGAAAGCTGTTTTGACAGGACAACTGCAAAATAAAACGTACACCCCCCACACACACACATTTTTATTTGCATTTATAACTTGTTTGGTGAAATGAGGAAACCATTTCACCTTAACCCTCTTTCAAACCTGCAAATCTCCAAGTCTTCCAAATTTAATCTCAGCACATACATATAAAGGCTATGCTCTGAGTAAATTTCATTTCGATTTAGGGGATCGTGGAATGTATGCCCCTGGAATCCTTTTGGAGTTCTTTTTTTTTTGTACTAGACAGTATTGATCTATGCATGTACATTATGTTGTATAAGAACTCATTTGCAAACTCTCAGGAAAAAAAAAAAAATAGTGGGCTCCCTTTCAAAGTACAAACTGCAGCAGTACCCTCAAATCCTCAGTACCTTAAATTAGGGAACATAATTAGGGACCATATTCTCTTGCAGTTATATATTTTAATTTGTACAGCTCTAGAGTCCTTCATTGGATTCAAAAACTCTTTGGACCCTTAAGGACTGTTGTACCTCTGAGGGTATGTTAACATTGTGTAGAAGTTGGTGAACTAAAATTAACCTGGATTCTATCCTCTTTTTTAACAGTGTATGGTCTCTTCACTTAGCAGACACCATTATTAGGTTTACAGAGATCTCGGTCCATACCAAGCCAGCAATGGCATGATTTACAACACAAGGTGGCAGCATTTATTCAATCTCTCTTTTAAAACAGGCTCAAATGAGAACATATGTGTTTAGCTTTTTTTTATTAAATGTGACAAACTAAATTAAATACAATTATATATGTTGCCACTATTCATTTATAATGACTGGGCAGCTTCTTTTACATTTTGTACAAGTACCATGCCTAAATGGAAATGGCATGGTTTTTCCAAACTGAAAGTTTGAGTTTAGTACTTCCAAAGGCTACACGGCAGTTATGAATACAGCCTGATGCTGGAGACACGGTTTGACAGCATTTTAGAGAGGCGGTTTTTAAATGTTGCTTTAGTTTTCTAAAGACAAGGAAGCAACCAAGACCTTGTTTTAGCACAAGGTTACAAGTGATGGTGCATAAACACCCAAGACTATGATAAAAGTCAAACATAAAACAATTTGAAAATTCTAAATTTATTAGTGTTTGCACAATAATTTTTTTAAACAGCCACTGTAATACAACTGTCTCCTATATGTATAGTGAAGTCTTATAATTTTTGCACCAAAAAATGAACCATACAGTCGAGCCTCGCCAGGCTCAGTTCCACACACACAACTGTTAAATGAGGAAATTATTATATCCTGCTTTTCCTGTGTGACCTACCTGTTCCTCCAGCCAGATTTATATCAAAACACTGACCCACCCACACACCATCGCAAAATGACAAATCTGGCATTCATAGGAAAAGCTGCAGCCACAAAGAAAATATGCAGCGCAAGGTCTCGCATTAGACAAACGGCAGACTTATATTTTTCCACTTAATTGAACCATAAAGGGAGTGGGTCAGTGGTTATAAACAGTTTGTGTTTCATGATGGAGCATGCAGACAGTGCTAATGATGAGTTTACAGTATGTTAGGATGAACATCAGCGGTAAGATTTCAGCCACAGGTCATGTGAGCTGTGCTGTTACAGACAAAGACGTCCAGTCGCTTTACATCCAGAAGACATTTGAGGTCCCCAGCACAGGTGATAAAAGGAAACTTGACATTTCCATGTTTCATTAAAATGGATGTGTTCCAGATGTTCAGAGAGAATGGAATAGTTTTAACAAGGCGTCCTGATATTCATGCTTTGTATCTTTCTAGTGCTGACTAACTGCAACTACAACTGGATCTCAGGTTGCTTTTACTTCTTTGTTACATCATTTACAAAGATCTGCAGTCTTCAAACAGTATAAAACAAAGAGAAATTATTTTAGCACACATTTGCATGAAAAAAAACGACATAATACATAATAAAAAGGGAAAAAAAAATTGGTTGTCATCATTTTACCAAAAATACTCCTTCAGTCCACTCTCTAGGATTGATAAAAACCAATAACATCCATATTGTTAATGGAAAAAAAGTGATTTTGGCCATTCTTTATGTAACACCCAGCACAAACCTAGCTTTACGATAGAGACAGCTATTTAATCTAAAAAAAAGTGATCCAATCCAGACCAGTCAACATTGAAAATAAACAGAAAAAGAATTATTTTACATTACTGTATCTTTGCTTGTTGTTTAATATTTATTTATGCACTTTTTGATACTGATGCATTTGGGTGGATGCAGAATTCAGAGAATGAGTTCAGTTCACTTGCTAAGATGTGCTTCTGTGGCAACGGTGGTTAAATTGCCACTAGGATTGTGCTTAGGACTCATACGCATAGAGCAGTGGTTCCCAAACTGGTCCTAGAGAACCCCCTCCCCTGTACATTTGTGTTTAAACACCCACCTCTTTAAACTTAAAACTGCATGGGTAATTAACTAATTCCTTGGATCAGGTGTGTTTAGAAAAAACACTAAAACCTGCAGGGCATGGGGTACTACAGAACCGGATTGGGAACAACTGGTATCGAGCATCTGTGCAAGAGTGCTCATCTTGGATCAGTTTGGTCCACACCGGTATACATCAGAAAATGAAAGGTTAAAACTGATCCTAGACCAGCACTCTTACCCTGAGAAATTTGTACAGCTGCATGGCTATGCAGTGGGTTCTTGATTTAGGCACAACTCACATCTTGCTGAAGCATTCTTTAGCATTACTCCAAACTTGAATTCCCTGCAGACAAAAAAATCCACAAAAAAAAAACAAAAAAAAACAGTGGTTTGGCAGCAACAAGACAACATAAGTGAAGGTAAAAGCCACAATAATTTGCAATGTTTTATTGGCATTTCTTCCCACTGGTCCTTGAGGATTAAACCTTTAAACTACATTACTATCCAAATATAGGAATTCTACCAACTGTAAGCTAAACTCTTAACATTTACTCAATTATTTTTAGAGGCAATGCAAAAATCTCTCAGTATGTCTTAATATCTGACTGTCACTGCCTCTTGAATTCATTTTAGAAGGTTGTAATATAAAATAAATCACTCACCTTTTTACACATGCTGATTTGCATGATGGCATAACTGATGAGAGCCTCTTTTAGGTCTCTGTCTTTTTGCTCTCTGAATCTCTCAACGTCCACCCAAGCGTTCTTTATAAACTCTCTATACATAAAGACAGTATGAAGTCAGGTGGGAATTTGATTTTGGAATGAGGAAAATACCAGATTCAAGGTCAGGTTTTTGCTTTTTATATCCTAGAAGTCATGTAGAGATGAGATATGGGCCGAGACCGTACTAGTTTTCAGCAAAATGCAAATTGAAAGTAATTAATAAAACTAAACATTAAAAGGAGGTTTAATGAAACAAGTCAAAATAACACTTGGGTTAATAATAGAGACATGGGGAAAAAATGAGAATGCTCACTCGCACTCTGTGGTTTTCTCCTTCACCATATCCTCTCCCTCCTCAATCTGAGTCTCCAGAGTTTTCAGTTTAGCCTCTCTCTGCTCGGGTGTCTCCTGGCCAAACAATTTGCTGGTCATACCCTTCAGGGAGAAGGTTCGTACCGTCTGCAAAGAGATAAAGAAAAAGATTCAGGGAAAAGATTCAATTTTAAGTTAGAAATTATTTGATAACTCTATTGCAGTCTTACAGGTCGACTCAGAGGCACATTACGCTATATATATTTTGTACATATACATACCATTATATCTTTTTATTTGTATGTTTCTTTTCTCTTTCAACCCAATATATGTTGTATGTCTGTTTTCATACTGTTGCTACCCTACATACCAGCGACACGTGATAATAAAAGTGATTTTGACATCAACCAACTCTGTGTAGGAAACATGAACAAATCTATATGGGTATTTTGCTTTTGAGGAAGTGTGTTGTGGTTCAATTATTTTGGTCAATATTGTTAAGTTAAATCATTGCTGGAAGAGCTTTCTTTATGGAAACTCATCTGTTTTAAAACTATGATTTGTGCATCTCATGGTTTCAAAAAAATGTACACGAATAAACCACTCGCGCCAAGATCCTCTAAACACACTGCTGTGGGTGATTTCTGTTTCCCTCAGCTAGAAAAACAAACAGCTAGGCCTTCAGGGGGAAGCCCTATGCTGCCGCTCAAAGCAGTGCGATGACAGTGCTGGAGCCATTGCAGGTTTTTTTGGAAGTGGATAAGACTTGCCCCAGTAGCCAGTTCCTCCCGCTGTTGTTTCTTTGAGGTCAGGTCTTGGCCAGCCATCTCCAGTTCAAACTGACAAAGCTCATGTTTCCTGCATACTGCCCTGTTGAGACAAAAGAGTCAACAGATAAACTATAACAAAGCTCTGTTCCCAAAGCTAGATTGCATCAGTTTAAATAGAAAACAATTATTGTACAAAAAAAATATTGGTATACTGGTACAATATACTTTTTCCTGTGATCTCAGAAGCATATCAATACACAGGCTCCACTAAGCCTCATCAAGCGCAACACGTTTTCATCTAAAAGGTAAATTACCAAATCAGTGTAATAGCATCATACCAACAGAATGCCGTTTCAGTTTAAGGAGGGTTCCTCTTCAGCTCGATCTGCTAGTAAACTAAAGACATCTAAGCCTTAACCCGACACACGTGGAGCCACATTTATAAAACATTTGTATGTACGGATTTAATCTTAAAATCACTGTACACGATGAATGATTTAGATTTACAAAAAGTAAATTTGATATGAAAATGACGTACGCAGGTAAACACAAGATTCCAACCCATTCATAGATTTAATACCAGTACCTACAAGAATGTACTGACAAGCAAACATAAATTGCTAACAGGCTTTATTTATTTATTAAGGGCCTATTAAAACACCCAGACATTTCACTTAAAGATAAAACATTGCTGCATTTGCCCTTCTTGAGGAGCAAGTTAAGCACTGTGGAGAGAGCGTACCTGGCAGATTTCTTCATACATTATGAAAAGCAGGGCATGAGTCAATATTGTCTTTCTGGAAACTTAGTATATTTTACATACATGTATACATAGAATTTGCAGAAGTGAGCATGTTAAAACCACACTGAGGGCTTATAGTTTACATGCAGGTCAATAAAATGAAAGGCAGAACCGAAAGCATTTTACACACAATAGTTGGTAATTTAAGGACAAATTTAGCATAGTATTAATTATTTTTTTTTAAACACAACAAGGCCACTTGGTTTGAAAGTCTTTAGAAGAAAAACACATCACAACGATACACCCAGTACTTATGTGTACTGCACCTTAAAGCCTCTGTGTAGAAAAGGTATTCCTTCAGCTGGTCAGCGTAGTGCTCCTCCTCTTCCAGTATGTCATCAACAGACGCAGCATACCTGTAAGGATTTTTTTTTTTTTTATTAAAAAATAAAATTAAAAAAAAAACAAAAAAAACTCACACACTTTTAATGGCATGGTGAAGTGACTACATGACATAATTTTGATCAATTACTCTACAAACAGAAATTGTTATTCAAAGAAACAAAAAGTAGCCAGAGAATTACAGAGGAACCCATGTTAAAAATAACTGTAATCCACATATTACTACACATTTTATTAGAAACCTTTTTTACCACAAAAAATAACAATGTGGTGCCTTAAAGACAAAATCAACAGCGTTCACATTTCCAGGAGTTTGACTGATTCTTGAGAAAAGGTGAGAAACATGATCCACAAAGTGCCCTGACAGCTGTCGAGGAAGGATGATGACAGACAGGCAGTTTGCCTCTCAGTGGAGTGCGAATGGCAGCCCACATGGTGCTGTAGTCTGGGTCTGGGACTGGACGACCGCTGACCCAACGGCTGAGTGCAATAATCTGGAAACCATCAGAAACAACGGCACCACAGACTAGCAGAGGAGGGCCAGGGGCTAGCTGGAGTAAAGTCCTGCTAACACCACCACCGCAAGAAGTGATTCCTGAGTGATGTTCTAACAACATCTTCTCAATGTTGCAAAAATGCTGCTAATCTTATTGGTTGCGGGTGCAGATCCATTAGTTGTCAGCGAGCCAAACTGAAATGCGAAACTCCCCTGGGCTCCCCTTCCTGGCTACTTGTTACAAAACTGGTGGTGGTGGGGGGCCTCCATGGAAACCCAAGTGCTTTCAATCCAGCAAATGTGTTTTACAGTTCTAGACAGGAGAATCAAATCAGTGTGCTGCAGGGCATCATCCAACACCTTCATATTTCAGCTCCTTCAATGAGCTCTCGGAGGGTAACAGGATAGGCTAATGGGGGGGGGCATAGCGTCACAGGGAAAGGGGAATACATTCAAAACTATTTGAATGAAATGCTGCAATCTTTCTTTACACTTTGCATGAGAAGGGCTCATAAAAGCAGTGGTGAACTACAGGACTATAAGATAAACTCACGCATCCATGTGATGTCCTGCGCTCTGCAGTCCATCTCCCATCTCTTTCTCAATAGCACTCCACTCACTGCATAATGCGAAAACAAACAAAAAACATCTGATGCATTAAACAGAAATCTGATTCTGACAGGGAGATCTAACTGTCCCAATATGATGCTTACATTGCCTTTAAATGATACAGATGTAATACATGTGCTGAATTTAGTCAAAACATTTTCAATGGTTTTAAATAGTCATAAGCATTACTCTAAAATGTGCAACACTGCATTTTTACATATGCCAATTGCTTCAAGCTATATGTAAAAGAAAGTCAGCTTATGAGACCGATAATTAAAAAGGTAAAACGGTCAAAATAATTCAGCTGAACAAAAACTAGTTTGAGAGTTTCTGAGTAAGTTAAACTGAAAAAAAAAAAACAAAAAAAAAAAACAAGAACATTAATACAGCCCACAACTTTATGCCGTTAAAGTCAAGTAATAAACACACATTATTAGTAAACATTTACATCCTTGCATTTATTTTGTGCAATCAATGATGTGAACCACACAACTATTAACTGCGAGCAGTCTGCTGCATGTGCATTCAACACAACAGCCTTTACTTAAGTGTCAGTTTTCCTCACCTAGGTTGAGACTTAGTGTAGATTAAAAAGAATGCAGTTTTACAAAGCCCACCTGAAGACTCTGCCGTAATTCCCATGCACTTTGTAGACTCCATACAGGCGGTCAGCCACTCTCTGAGTGAAGAGTTTGCTTCCGTTAGTAATGTATTAGCACCTCTTTATACACACATTTAATAATCGGACTTCAACAATATTTTTACAAATCAACTAAAGTATAATTACTTTTTTAAAATGCAAATAATTCCAGAACTAAATATTAGTGCAATCAACTTGATTTAGTCTGTTACCTACCACCCAAATAAGGCAAGCATTAATTAAGCAGAGGCAGCGGGATTTGATAGGCAGTGGTTTCATTGTGTAACACTGCGTGTGTGTGTGAGAGTGTGTGTATGTGTGAGAGAGAGAGAGAGAGAAAAAAATAATACACCAGCTGTTCACACTCACTGCTCGAACACGCAGCAGCTGCGATATAACAGACTGGAGCTCGTCTCCATAGTGTTTCATTTCTGCAAACCTCCTGAAACAGACAGAGAGAGAACATACATAGATGCTGAGAATAAGAAAAAGACTTTAAAAAAAAGTATCAGCAACATAGTACAATGTGATCCAACACATCTGACCCTGACAATAATATTTGGGGGCCTATTACTGGAGAACTGTCCAAGACTTACTTGTCAGGATTCTTCACTCTGAATGTAGCATTTAAAGCCTTCAACCTTGAATCTGCCTAAAAAGGTGGCAAAAACAATAATTAAAAAACAAAGGACTCTTTCTTAGTCTTTGTTCAGACATTTGTGAGAGACCACAATTGTCTCTTTAAAGAGACACTCAGCACTGCAAAACATGTCATAATATGCACATATACATACACAATGGTATACAATCATTCACAGAAAAAATACTCTCTCTGGGTTGAACCAGACAGCTCATACAGACGTCCTGTGGTTGTTTATATAAACTAGCATGAACTGATAAAATATTCCTCATTGCAGCAGCACTTTAACTGCCTAATGTCATTGTACTTTCAAGCTTCCAGCCATGGTGAGAGATACAAGACAACACTGATGTAGCTTTATATCAGCAGTAAATCACTCAGGCACATTAAATACAAATATAAACATGTGGTAAAATTATACCTCAACATAATGTAACACTGGCACAGGTTACAGAGATACATGAAAAGTAAACTTAAATTGCTAGTAAAATACCTTAGCCTGAAATCCTGTCTCAAATACCACTTCCCTCCAACCCTGTTCCTGTAGGGCAGAGATAACATGCACTTTTACCATGAAAACATTTGTATTTTTGAACAAATTCCACTACCAAAATGAAGTCTTAAAAAGATTTTTTTAAAAAAACAAAACTTTTCACAGAAATCAAGGTACTTGGTTATGATTCAGTCAAGGTTTCTTCCAGAGCCCCTCTTATGAACTATATGCTATAGGGCTCATAAGTTAAAGGTATGCTTGTACATATGGCCAAAAGTATGCAAGCAACTGTAATTAGTGAATTCAGTTGTGCCGATGCACGCGTTCAATTACGCACACACAGCTTGTGTAATCTCTATAAACCAAAGCATTGCCAATAGCAAGGAATACTCTGGATCTGAAACTAAAGGTCCCCATGCACAATGCCAAGCGTCACTAGAGGGATAAAAAGCCCCCAAAGCATTGGGATATGGAGCAGCAGAAATGGGTTTTCTAGAGTGGTGGAGCTCCATCCTATACCTTCTGGATAAGCTGGAGCATCGTATGTGATCCAGGACTAATCATTCAACATCAGGACCTTACCTCACTAATGCTCTTGTGGCTGAATGCAAGAAAAAGAGTCTGTTATTGCAAAAAAAAGAGGGAATAAACTTTGGGACACACACACATGTATTTGCTCTTTCAATAGTACCTGAGTCAGGAAGGAATAAAAGATCTTGTCATTAGACAAAACTGGGTGGCAGGCAACCCGGAGCAGGAAGTTCTCTAGCCCAACCCTTCGCCTCTCCACAAAGTCCGGATCCATATTGTCTGCAGATAGCTTGTGCCACACAAATTCTGCCTGCAACAACAAAACAAAAACATTCAGATACACTCTTAGTATTTTTTTAATATCATGGCTGGACAATGTCAACCAAATTGCCATATTTGGCTCAACATGGTGATTGTTGTCGGCCATTGGCGAAAGCCTAATCATACTAGATAAAGCAACAAATGAAAGTCCTCTGACAATAAGAGAACCCTTTTTAGCAGTGTAATTAAATATTTTAACAAGACTCTTTAAAGAATAATTTCTGTGTTTTCCATCAAGGTAAACCATTTAACCAGGGAAAGAACCATTTATATATTCAAATTGTTTCTAAAACACCCCTAAATTACCATTTTTAAGGTCTGAAGTCCCACAAACATATTTTTGCATAAAAGCAAGGCACTCACTCGCTTTTCGGGCAAAGGTGGAACCACCACAAATGGATAAGTGACTAGCAAGTAGTTTCTGAGAAGCTCAAACTCGCTGTACCGCCTCCACAAAGAGTCAGGAGCTGGAATTGCTCCTTCCGGTGCAGCATCCACCGCCCTAAAAAAAAATAAATAAATAAATTTAAAAAAAATAAACCCACACAACAAGATTTAGCTTTCATTGTGTACTGTTACCTGCTAAAACAGCACCTAGGGAAACGCTGAAAATGAAAATATTAACATTGCCAACAAAAATCACGGAAACCAGTTAGGCGGATACCATATGCATAATGCACCGTTAGTATTTTGCTAAAATAAAATGTTTTCATAAAATCTTTCTGGCAGCAATGAAGAAAAATGTTTTCCTCAGGGGAACAGTCAGTGCCCCAGGCACAATGTTATCAGTCGGGATCAAACCTCAACCTCACAGTTCATAGCCAAGTTCTCTGACTGTGCACCACAACCTCAAGGAGCTGAAGAAAGAATAAGACACCAAACAGAGTAATGTTACTATTTAGAATAAAAAGAAATTTTTAGTTCTACAGAAGTTTCAAGAAACAAACAAACATTCACAAAATGTGAGGTTGCTCAAGGGATTAACCCAACATCCAAATAAAACAGAGTTGACATAAACACAAAAGAAATCCGCAAACTTTCTGATGGCTCAGACGTCATGAAAGGAGACATCTTAAGTGTCTGTTCAAACAAATGTCAGAAGTTTAACTGTGACATGTAATCTCTCAGTGCCTGGAACCACAAGCGCTCCTAATTTAGAGGCAGAGGACCACAAAAGTACAATGGTATAAATCAGAAAAATAAGGGGGTAGGGTATGGAATGCTGCTATATTGTTATACTGCTCTACGCAGCCTTATACTTAACGAGAAGCACATTCTTATATGCAATAATGCAGATGGCATAAGTGCAGGATAGGGGGAGAAGGAGAGAGCTGCAGGAGAGAAAGAAAAAGAGAGACAGACAGAGGGAAAGAGAGGGGGACAGTGAGATGGAGGAGGCTAGCCTCTGAAACAAGAGTCCAGAATCCAGAGGACTCCAGGGAGGAAATGAGAGTACATAATGGGGCTCTACACTAAAAGCTTACACCAAAAAGGCACAGGCTCCACGCTTGCTGGGGGGCATTCTCCACCGCAACTGCGTGACTACACTCAAAACCCAGTCAACCCAAACCTCTTTTTCCTTCTCTGTCACCTGAGGTAAACAAAAATGGGCCGTGTGTGTGTGTGTGCACGTTTTGCACAGATCTTTACCAAAACATATGTTTCCTTTCATGGGCCAAGCTAACAATACGGCTCTGTGCACTGAACTCCGAGGCCGTGAGCGTGCGAGAGAGGATTTTTCTGTTTGCAGTATTTTGTTTAAAATGAAGTGATGGCAAAGCAGCTTTCATTTATTACCGAACATTCCGACTCGATATGATCTCCCTGCGGCCCCTGCCACAACAGATTCTATTTCTGATGCCAATCCTAGCTGTGTTTCTGCTGAACCTTGAAGCAGCCCCTCTGAAATGGGAGTGTACAACATGGCTAGGTGAGTTAGATGGAATGATAAAAAGGCAAATGTTGTGGTGGTTATACATGCATGTCATGTGACTATGCATAGGCAAGGATGTGTCTGTAGCCCCGCAAAAAACTGCGTTTGGCTGCTCAAACTGCTGACTCAGCCATTCTGCCAATACTGTTACTTCTTGTTTTTCAGTTCAGAGCTTCTGGGGACTTTGGACCAGACTGTGGTTTCTCTGGGAGCCTATGGGCCTCAGAGTAGTACGGGGAAGTTGTAATTAACAACCACAGCACTGCAGGGTTGAATATGTTCACTGTGCTGACACTAATAATTGAGCATAATGCACAACATAAAAAAGGCCTCTGGGACATAAACTTCTCACCCATTCACTATATGATGCATTATCAAAGACAACCTTTGTGCTAATTTTCAGACAAAGTGAAAATTGTAAATAAATGAGTATGTAGAGATCAAATTACAAAGACATAAATCTACAAGAAAAATAAACAATCCAATCCAGTTTTTAGGACATCCTGTAAAACCTGAATTGAAAAAAGGCAGGATTAATGAAGTATGCCACCTTGTTTCGATGAGGTAAACAGTGTAGGTCTCTTGCATGCTGACTGCATTCTTCCCTGTCCTTTTTTCTGCCTCGGCTACACTGATCTCCACCCTCTTCAGAAGACTGGACCCCTTCTCGACCATCTGTGGAGCAAAAATAATCAGATAATCAAAACAAACTGAGGGTGAGCAATGGGTTGAGTTCAGAATGGAATAAGAGAGAGAACAGAAAGAGAATTACACCGATTACTCTTATTCTTCCTCAACTATTAGTAAAGCACTGGGGGTGTTGATGTCAAGTGTGTAAAGTGTTCATTTGTCATACATGAACGCCCCTAGCACACAGTGCGAACAGTGAAATTCTTCTCGGCTTTTAACCCATTCACCCAAGTGAAGCAGCAGGCAGCCAGGAACACAGCGCCCAGGGAGCAGTGTGTGGGGACGGTTCCTTGCTCAAGGGTACCTCATTGGTGCCATTAGGAGTCCTGAGAATCGAACCCACGACCTTCTGGTCGCAGGGGCACCAGATCACCAACTGCCACCTATAGTATGACAGTAATGTCACTTGACTGGACAGGTCTGGTGACACATCACGAGATACACATTCCCTTTAAAACAGTCGGGTTTATAAACTGGGATTTTATACAGAGGCACAGCCATAAAGTCATTCTTAAAGGTGAACTGCCACATAATTTATCAAACCTAATGATGTTTCGCGGTGTTTATGTGCCCAATGGCAAACATGTTGATAAATGTTTGCTAATATTAGCTAGCTAGCGTTCAGACCACTTGTTAAACACGCAGGGAGGGGTTTGTAAACACTCAGCAGCTGTAGTTTGATGTCTAGCCGGTTTCCGAAGCGCTGGTCAGGTAACAGGCCGGTCCTGATGTCTGCTGGAGTGTTTTTAGCTGAAACCCTGCAGCTGTTGTGGTTCTCTCCTCCAGCTGTTCGCCTCACTCCGGCCCTCCTGAACCCGCTCTACCGGCTCAACACGGAGTTATACACACCACGGGGGGCTCCTCGACAGCCCCTTGTAAACCCCTGACGGACCGCAAGCGTCTTTACCGTGTTTCTGATGTTGTTTTCTAACTCTGAAGGAGTCAGGTCAGTGTTTCCGATCACCGCTATCTCCTCGATCCCCGAGTCCGCCATCATCCTGCCCGGCCAACTCTCCCCGCGCATGCGCAGTCCACACCCAGCCTCTGAGATTTATTTATTCATTTCTTTCTTTCTTTCTTTATTTATAAATGAACTAAATAAAAAACATTAACTCGAGAACATATTTTTATATAAAGCAAATAAAACAGTCATGTTTTACACACACACACACATATATATA
>JBBJLS010000002.1:21759133-21779855 GCA_037577275.1 Bryconaethiops microstoma | reverse complement strand
ATATACACAATTGTAGGTATTTTTGTCTTACTGAAGTAAAATGTTAAATGTATGTGTATTTCCTTATTATGCTCTAATTCTCAATTCAACCTTGGAAATGAGATTTGTTCTCCTAAGAGATTGCTCTGCTCTGTCCTTCCATTGCAGGGAATGCAGCTGCTATGTGCTACTATAACAGAGTGCTGGGATCACGACCCAGAAGCCCGTTTGACTGCACACTGTGTGCTGGAGCGCTTCAACACGCTGGCCCAGGATGAGCTGGAGAACACTGCCGTCTCCGTCCCCGTCCCAAACTCAGCAGAGCAGCAGGACTCATATCCCCCCTCTCCCTGCACCTCTCCAGTTCCACAATTGCACCCACAATGCCTCAGCCCAGCTGAAGTTCCCGCCACTGCCTCCCTCAGGCAACTGAGTGAAGTGTGACCGCTTCCAAAGCCCTAAAAAACGGACATGTTTTTGTAAGATGTATTGGTTCAATATGTGGAGCTGGTCTCCATTGTTGTTTTTTAATGCTTTCAATCTAAGTATCGGCTTTCGGTTTTGGTACCAACGGAATTAATGAGCATAAAAGTGCCACTGAAGGAGGACTGGAGAAGGATATGGAAGATAATGTGAGCCCTAGCTGCTCCTCACTGGTCCATCACCCCTGCAGTTTGTGTCAAGTAAACTTTGTGAGGTAACACTTCAGTTCCAGTCACAGACCACAGCAGATATTTAAAAGCCCTTCAGAGTATTTATAACTGGTCTGGGTGAATCCTAAGACGTGGAGAGTTAACACAGCAGCAGCTAGGACTCTAAAAGGTCTTCACTGTGCTAGTGTGGTATGTCCCAGTTCTGCTGGCAAAAAAATGTTTTCCAAAAACTGTTTACCACACATCATTTTCTCATTTGAGATTTTCCATTGCCCTCTGAGTCGCTTGCTTTTAACAACAATGTGGTCGTCCCATGCCGCTTGGCGTAGGAAGGGTTTCAATTTGATTAACCACAAGCTCTGAACTGAGCATACGCGTCAAAGGCCCAACACGCAAGCAGGCGGGAAGCCCTGCTTTTTTCAGATGAAAGAGAATCAAAGAGCATTTTATTGTTCCTCTAAATTGATCGGCACACACAAGCCCTCCATTATGGAAACAATTCATAGCCTCTGCCATGGACTTGAGGTTTAAGTTCCTTTCAGTTAGAGTCATTGTCGTATCGCACATTCACTTTAATTACTAACCCTCCTGCTTCAATTGCTGCCAGCCTTATTGTCTAACGGAGTTAAAGGGGTCCCACCCTCGTCAGCCAAGAGGCTGTGGGAAGAGCTCGCATCTTTCATCTGTTCACTTAACTCGTCAACAATCATTGCAAAGGTCTGTTAGCCTGTCAGCCAGTCTAACAAGACTGGGTCAACAAGACTGGGTCAAGCTATTCAACCACACATTAGAAAGAAAACATGAGTGAAGGTCTCAGACAGGAACTAATTAAGAAACACAGAATACTGACTACCGCTTTGTCTTTGGTCAAGTAAAAAGTAAAAAGCAGTCTTACTCTAGGTCTTGTTTCTCAGAGAAGTCATAACACAAACATCTGTCATTGATCTCTGATTAGAATGGTATTGCTTTAAACATGAATCTAAAATCTATATCTTGGTGACACTTTGGAAATTTTGCCAGGTAGTAATCAGAGTCTAATCATTTAAAGGACCCACTTTCTTTATTTTTCTTATTTTTTTGTCCTCTGAAGTCCACTCATAGTATTAACCAAAAACACCCCTCTTTGTCCCCTAAACAGGTGCTTACTGTGCCATTAAGATAGATACATGTAAATGTAAGCTCTGATTTGGCTGCCTTGTTTGTGCCTCATTCAAAATGCAGTGCAGACTAAGTAAGGGTGAGACTACAGTTCTATCTGTAAATATGTTGGTTTAAATTGTAATGGGGATTACTTTACACATATGGACTGAGGAGTGAAAACTGTGTTTTGAAAATTTAACATTGAACTACATTGAACTCTGATTTAAAAAATAATAATTTTCATGATACGGACCCTCTAAAAGAGTCTGAAAGGGCAGGGTAATATGTGGCCTTATGTTCTAACCAAATAATGCACTGAGATTCGATGCAAGGAGAAAATAGTTTTTTGGAATTTCATACGCAAACATCCAAAAATGAAGCTGTTTTTGCTTTCCAGATGAATGGACTAATCTATTGAGCCATTTTGTCCTTCATTTACTGTGAACTGGGGTCACAAATGTACAGATCATATACTCAAATTGTTTACGTATCACTGTGTCTATTTTTTCTTTAACCCACTACACTTTACAGTTAATGCACAACCACATTATATTCAACCTTCATCATTTCAGAACAAACATCTAAACAAAAAATGGAAAACACTCTGCTAATATATTAGCAATTTTATTAGTCCATTAGGATTTCTCTCAGGCTACTGGAAGTGTCATTAAAACATCAGTGCAGTTCACAGCTCAGCGAGATATACACTTTGGGTCAGTTTTCTGAACACAGATCAAGCCTTGTTTGAATCTGCACCACCAAAATCCATTGGAAAAGCCATCTAGCATAGCATCCAGCTCGTCTGTGTTCTGAAACATTCTGGGTATCCTTGTCTGGGGCAGATATGTACACAGGTTGTGGTTTCACTCGCAATGCATTTCACAAAGAAGGTGAAGAATGTGTTCGGGTACAGACCAGAGGAAGACTAACACAAATAAGGCACCACAAGTTTCTTAGCAAGAACAACCACGGCTGAAGTAGTGATTTCATAAGAGAGGCATTTAAATTGTGCTCTTTCCAGCACATGCTCACTCAAACCGCTGTCCTTTAATGACAAAAACAAAAGATAAAGCGTTTGAAGTATAAATAATTAACATCTCAATCAACCAGGAACCTTCAACCTTTTTTTTTTTTTTAACATGCCAGACTTTATGGCTCAAAAACCATTTTTTTAATTTAGTGTAAATTAGAATAAAGCCTAAGCTCAGTCCCTACATATGGTTTTATATTGTATTTTATTACCTTTTAGACTGAGAAGTTTCACCAGGATGCCAGCATAACATTGTCTGAAATTACTCAACATTTACTGCAAAGTGATTTCACATTTCAGATCACAGTTCTGTGGAATGTTTGAGTTCGTCAATTTGCAATAATACTGCCTTGGTTATGATCCGCATATTTGCAGAGAATGCAAACAGAAACCAATAGAGAACAATAACGGAAACTGAATCCAGTGGTTTGGTGCTGAATTGTTGTTTCAAGGACTATAATTAGAGCCAAAATGTTATGAGCCTGCAGAACATCAGGTAAAAAAAAACAGAGAAAGCCTCTACCTGAGCAAACGAGAGAGAGAGAGAGAGAGAAATGTAAAAGAGAAATGTAGACTGAGAGACAAGAGGACACACTGAAAGAGAGCAAGAAGCCTTAACCCTCAACAACACCCATAACGATCTCCATCATGTCTCCAGACTTTTCAGCTATGACAAAGAATTTTTACAAAAAGATACTGCTCAACTAGCCACACAGCTAAATGCTGGTCTTCAAAAATCCCAGTTTTATCAGAAATCTCCCTCCCCAATTTGTGCTGATATCAAAATCATATTACAGGAAATAAGATTTTACATATATGGTAACATGTCTGACCATAAAATGGTCAGATAACAGCATTCCATAATAAGATCAAGAGAAGATGATGAAGTATCCTTAATCACAATCATCTCCTAAATGCCCCCGACACATCATCAGCATAATCAATCGTCATCTTCTCCTGCTATGCACAACTCCCAATAAGGCAACATCAACAAAAGACCTCTGTGCACGCTGGGACCTCTTGTGGATAGGAATAATTCAAAGTGAGGTTTTACAAAAAGTATCAATCAAGGGATGCAAATTATGAACACCAGATTCTTCTTACTGTAAAACCAGCAGTCCACTACTCTCCACAGAGCATTATAACCACATCAGCATAATTTTTCAGATATCATATAGGAAGTCTACGTGTGTATCTTCATTTGTGAGAGAGGGAGCGCCAACCCAGGGACAGTGCTGGGGCAGTGCAGCCACCTGGGGTAGGCTACAGCAGGTGTGAATTCAGGGGTTGGGTTGAGAGGCTGCAGGAGAAGAGCTCCGGCCTGAGACCGTTTTCCACAGTGGTTTATGATAGACCCAGCCTTCACCCTGAGGAAAAAAAAACAATCCAATTAGAAGATACAATAAGCTAATCTTAAGGTCAAATCGTTCATGTTTTCCCATAGTAGACTGCACAAACACCCAAAAGAAGCACACGCAGTCACCACAGTAGACCTCCTTAGAAACCGAGCAAAACAACAGATCAAATTGCATGTAATTTAGCTATTTATAAGAGTTTGAGCTTAAAATAAAGACTTCATGCTTCACATGATCCAAGTGAGTATACCACACACACCTCGCAGCACAAGAATTCATTTTGGGTTATAAATCCAGAAAAGAAGTAATTAATAGATTTCGCTACATGTTGATAAAGCTGTTTACTTTGCTTTCAAAGTATTTAGTCCTCCAGGGCGTCTCTGTCTCAGTGCGGTGTCTCTCCTCTTTCCTTTGTCTCTCCTCCAGGAAGCGCTTGTGCTCCGTGGCCTTCTCCATGTCTCTTTGCTGCAGGGACTCTGTCACATGCTGCCACAGTCTCCTGCATTAAGAAGAGTTCAGTCGTAGAGGCTGATGACTATAATGCAGTGATTTACATACCATCATTTAACTCAAATGAACATAAAGCATTATAACCATCACACTTTAGAAGTGGTTAATCTTCATGATAAACTGATCATCAATAAATGTGATGGCAACACAATGTAAATGGACAGCAGTAACACAGACAAAGCTTATCATGCTTATAAGAGGTAAGACGAAGACAACAGAACAAAAATACACAATAAAAAAAGTGATGCTGTGGGAAATCCTCGCCTTGACTCATAAGGGCCTTGCTGGTCATTGGGCCGCACTCGTTTCCTGGTGACGGGCAGCTTGGTGACATCCACAATGCGCGTCTCACCATTGCTGTAGGTAAACTCAAGCGCACCATTCCATTCTCCTTGCACACGACACACCACTGAGTTGGTGGAGTTGTGCTTCACCTCTGCATTCACTCTGCATAACAGAAACATGGCTTCAGTCACAACCTAGACACTCAGCTTTCACACCGGAAACGTGCCACTCAAAAAGAGTACTTGTTCTGTGCAACCAGGTCCACCAGGGACTCCTAATTATCTGTCAGAAGACCCTTTTAAGCAGTGAATTCGGTTAAAACTTTTTACTGACAGGTGTTCAATTGTGCACATACAGCTTGTACAGCTTTAGCAGTCACACATGAGCTTTAGCAGGCACTCTTTAGCAGTCACACATGAGCTTCACCCAATGTCAATCATCAACTAGAGGGGTCTAAAGCTCCCAACTGCCATCTCTTGAGTGATGGAGGTCCATCCATACACAAGCAAAAGAGATTTTGGGATCCAGAACTTATCATCCAACACTGAACAACCACAAGAGTGAGGTTAGTTTTTTTAACATCTAGTGTACAGCACTAGAAAAGTAATGGCTGTTAGGGGGACCAATACCACTGACTTCAGAGGAAATGCAAGATGCTGCTCTTTATTCAGAATTTGTGTCATATAGTGTATAAATAAGTGCAGCACATTAAAATGTTTTAATCCTCAACAAACTTATGTGGACTAGACTAGAGTGTCTTCTGACAGCAAACAGCATACTGCATGTATTTAAACATTATTTTACAACATTATTCTGAAGAACTGAGTAACATCTAGTTAAAACCAATGAGTAATATTTATTTGCAAATAATTACAATGGACTTCTTGGAAATCATGCAGTCACCATGACTCATATCACACTATTATATCCTTTTATTGGTTCAACCAAACCAGACTCATAATACAGATTTTTTTCATCCGTCTTTTTCATCTATCATTTTATCATCTATCTTTTTTTGGACAGTACACTGAGATGCAGACAGCAAGATCATTTAATGTGTAAGATGATCTTGTGACACTGACCTGTGCAGCTTGCCCCCATAGAAAGGCTTGGTCTGGAAGGTGATGGCTGCACTGTAGCCCGTCTTGGCGCAGTTGACATTGACCTTTCCGCCCAACTCTACCCAAGGTACTGTCAAGATAGAGCGGGCATAAGCCGATGGCAGAGTGAACGTGTACTCCTCCCCATGCTCCAATAGGTGTAGATTACCTGACGAGAAACCCAGTTAAAGAAAACAACATATTAACTGCACAGCAACTTTTAAACAACCCCACAAGAACTGGCAAATTCATGTGTAGAGCGGTTAACAATAAATACTTCACAAATTAATTACATTTCATGCAAAGCAGCAAATTCCTGCATTAAATAAGGGTTTGAAAAAGTGCAGCAATAAAACTACCATATTAAAATAATAGCTATTATTTGGACATTCACAAGTTTGGCAAGAAATACTGGACCTTTGTAATGACATCATTAAAAGGTTACTGACTTATTAATCTAAACAGGACAAGATAAAATGTAGATTGAGTATTACTATGCAAAGAGCCTTACCCTCTCCAATCATAGAAACACCGATGGACATGCCCATGAACTTGCTCTTGGTCCACACATGTGTATTTACACATATCTGCCTCTCCTGGCATTCAGCATAGAACCCAGATACAGGTGGATGATGTGACACCTGCTCAGCCACGAAGCGTAGTTGGTAGCAGTCTGACGGATTCAAACTCTCTTTCTGAATGCCCCCTGGAGATGCTGCCAGCTTTGGCACTCTCCAGGAGCAGTGGAAAGTCTCACCAATGATTGGGTTGTAGGGCTTCTTGGCAATGGCACCCTTGCGGCCCTCATGAAAGGAAGTGAGGTAATATTCCACAAATCGGACCATACGCTCCATAGGACTGATACCATCCGTGATGGCTATAAAAAGGTCCGGGTGGGACATGAAGTCTGCATACATCTCCAACAGAGAGCGTTTCTCCAAAATAAAGGTAGGAAGGACCACCTGCATGACAGATTGAATGATGTCTGAACAACATGTGTTCTCTGCAATCTTTATAAAATACTACACAGCTAACTTCACACAGATAGAATGTGTTTGTGTATATCAGGGTGTTCCACTCAGATCTTTGAGGCGATCGGCACAGTTTGGTCCTTTCCGTGCTGAAACACACCTAACTCAGCCTGTTAACTGCCAGAGTTAACAGGCTGTGTTAGAGAAATCCCAAGTGTGCTGGACACCAGCCTTCCAGGACTGGAAGTGAATTTCAACTGGTATATGGAAGAGATGGGTGGGTGAGGTTACTCACCCTGGTGAGGTCCATGCCCAGTTTGAGTTGAGAGAGGAGGTGCAGAATGACACTGCGTTCTTCTTCTACTGCTCCCAAATCCTCTTCCTCAGGATACGAGGAATCTTCCTGCTCCTCTTCAGCATCAATATCCTCCTGTTCCTAGAATCATTTTTGGGTTATGCACAATGACGAAGAAGCGATAAGGAACTGTGAATGTGTAAGATCTACGGAAGGTGAAGATCTGTCCATTTCAAATTGAATTTGATTAATTTATCATTCAGAACTTTAAGTCAGATGTTCTTTTATATCTTTCATTAATACATGCACTTCAAAATGCTATTATTTTCACAATTTTTTGGCTTTATTCCTTATCTTTCCCTTCATATTTCAATCCATTCTTGCTCTTATAACTGTCATAATGAAGCCAAACTTTACATAAGAAGGAAGCTATGGGGTTTGATATTCTTTGATTTTTCAAGTTAGAGACAGCAAATATTCTAGAAAGATTCAACTGCTGAAACTAAATTTTATGTAGTTCATATGTCTATCAAACACATTTATAAAAAAATCCATCTTTCAACCCAGAGCACCTTATAGCATAGTGATTGTCTAATGCTGATATTTTATCCTTAGTCTGTGCCAATACAACCCAAGGGAATATGCAAACACAGGAGACAAAGATACCACAATATTAACTTAGAGGCTGCTCCAAACCATAACACAGCGTCCGTGTACAGCTGCCTCAGTCAACACCCATGCAACTTTTCTCCAGTAATCGTTGTGCCATAATTGTTGTTCTGGTTGCTTGCACCTCACTTCTTCCGTTCCTCCTACATGATGCACACACTAGACAATTTCAGATATGCCTAGAGAAATTGCATTACTAAACTGTAAACACTACATGATCAGTTGTAAGGGCTGTGGGTAGTGCATTTGTTACCATGCCGGGGGGGTGCAGTGGTCTGGGGGTCATCACAGAATGTGTCTGTGACAGGCCAACATTGTGCACCAAACTTCTGAATAAGCTTTTGGCTCTTTGTCAGGGACTGAGATTGTCTGTAGACTCTAACTTCACTATTCCTATCAACAAATGTAAAAAATACTGCTAGAAATACTGCTAACACAACTTACGACTCAGTTACAGGCTGGAATAGAAATGGCTGTAGGACATGTTCCAAATGCAGCTCTTGCCCACACCCTAGGTTAACTCCAAACACTCCTGCCTTGTCAGGACAAGACTAAATTTTGCTGGTGTTCCTTGGCTTGAAAGATTGTCGGTGTGATAGGCTACACGATATAGGTGTGATAGGCTACACGATATAGGTGTGATAGGCTACACGATGCATCATCTGCTAATCGTTATTGCGGTACCGGTCTCGGTGATACTGATATCACAAAAGGATGCAATATGCAAACGAGCCTTTAATCCCTCACAATGTTTCTAACAGGATGACTAATCACAGAACTAGGTGAGTTACTTGGTGATCTGAAGAACAGGTCTTCATATAATCCAACGAAAGTCTAAATGTAGCCCAAAAAAGTAGATTTATGTAAATGTGTAGGTCTTATGACATGACAAAAACTATTATTTTTAAAAGGGCCATTTTAGCAGCTTATTTTCCATATATGGACTGTTGGATGGGGGTTGTAAATGTCCCATTTGAAACAATACTTACAGACCATAAGCCCTTTAAATTCTAAAAAAAAAATAAAAAAAAATGTGATGTGTCACAATCACAATATATAGCGGTAAAAGTGCAATACTGATATTTTGTCCATATTGTGCAACACTACTTGTAAGGGAGCGTTAATTATGCCATGGTAATTTATGTGCTGTCAAGACATATTGAAAGGGTTAAAATCGGCAATCCACATATATTCAGCTCCAACATAGCATGTGTGAACTGTAATTCAAAGCATCGAAATACATATGCTAAAAATATCCTAGTTTTGTGTTTGAAAACTACTTTTTATTTTATGCTGAAACTTCCTGAGCCAAGTAAATGACTTGCAGGATGTTTAGATGTGTTTTACTGGGTTTTTTTAAATTAATGTTCTCACAGAGAACACTAAGGGTGGATGCTATTGTATAAAAACGCAAAATCAAAATATTTGAAGAAATTTTAGCAATACACAGTCTGTACCACTGTACTGAGAACTGATAAAACGCACTAGCAAAAAGCAAAATGAAAGAAAAAACAATCAATAAAATAAGATACAGAATAATAAGTTAACATCCAGTCAACTAGATGTGCAGCCACTATACATTGGTTGCAGTCATTCACAGGTCCCTGTAACTGGTTTAAATTTTCATCATACGTGCAGTTGTTCAGTGTTCTAGAAGAACTTATTGCTTCAATAATACACCCAGAAATAATTGCAGTAATCTACCATTTCAGTTTCCAAAGTTAGTGTACAGCTCACTTCAAAATATGTTTTCTTCATTATAATGAATAAACATAGAACAACGTAGGAATTAAATAGCTCTGTAAAAGAACAACAGTAAATTCATTGTGAGTGCACGCAGGAACATTTGTACTGTTGCAACTGTTGTGCAAACTGGAAATGAGACAATGAAAAAATAATCACTGGAAGGAATTTCAGCCTGCTATCACCTTTCAGCCCAATAGATATAAATTAATTCAAGGAAGAGGCTGGAGCTGTGCCTGCTTCTACTGTATTTCACTTCCAGTAACAGAGTAATCCACAAACTGCTTAACTGCAACCGCCCTCACATAAATTTCATCTTCCTGAGTTCTAATGGGATCTTGTTTCCAAGACAAACACATCCATACAGTAACTGTACGTAAGGAGAATTGGATAGTCAAGGAGTGGATTAAACCCTTGATTGTTATCCAAAGTGTACCTATATAACATTTAGTCACATTGTACAAACATCAATAGCAATATTTCTTACAGCTAAAAAGACTATCACAGCTTGGTAGAACAAAAGAATACACTGTGTGGGATACTGTGTGATGTCAAAGCTATCTTACCCCAGCGATGTCACAGGAATCCATGTCTATGGGCTCTAGAACCGTCCCCTGGGTTTTGGTGCTGTCTTTGGTGATGCTGGCCAGACTGCCACCATTCTTCAGGATGTCGGGCAGTTTGGGCTCCAGCCACTCTATGGTCGGCCCTGCAGGGCAAACGGAGCCTTGTTCGGAACTGCTCATGTCACCGGACTCTACGCACAGCAGCCACAGGTCAACAACAGGCTCTCTCACAATTAGAACTCCAGGTGTCCGGTCGCCTCACAATTGTCTTCGAGTTCACATTCGCAACCCGAACCCAGAGACCAGCATCTGCACACAACTATGCCTGGTGCTGAACTGCTGGTTTGGTGGGAAGGTTATTCCCACCCTGTCAGCTTCATAGCAATCAGTTAAGAGGGAATCCTGACCCGTTAATCTAACTGGATCTGCACAGCAACTAAAATACTGATACACCCCACTGACTAGCGGCTGGTTCCTATGTTCCTTTCCTGGCAGAGAGCTATAAAATATGTATGCTTGGTAACTGGATCAAATTCAAAGTATGAAGCTGTGCACAATTGGAAGACCACCAATGTTTGTTACCAGTCTACAATAAAACCTATAGCTTGCCACAGAACGCACTAGGCACTGGCTCTGAGAAATTCTAAACAAATAAACTGCACCTTTCACTAGTTGAGGAAAACTGTCCAGTCAGACAGAAGATCTGTCTATGCATTAGTAACAGGGTTTCTTGACAGCAGCGCAGGAGCACAATTTGAGGAAGCAGACAGGAGGCTCGCATGGGTGACGCCCTCAAAGCTCTGGTTACCTGGACTGGCCTATCAGAAGGAGATACAATTCCTCATCCATTATGAAACTATATTCCACTCCCTGCCCAGAGGCCCCAGGTCATGAATTCTACAGACAAGAACATGACCTTGGATTAACTGATTTGCTACCACAAACACCTGTAATATGTACAGTGAAAATGAAAAGCAGTCATGCATATTAGGTCAGTTCATAATGCCACACCTCCGAGCTGTGCAGTGTTTTCTAATGTTATGTAAGGTATTGTATGTTATCTTAAATGACCTGACTAAACACTGCACTTAATGAGTCCCAGGAAGTTCGTGATTTAAGTATTCTGTAACCGATTGTGAATTCTGAACAAGACTGCTTATCCTGTTCTAAAACTTCACTGCATAATTTATCATTTAATGGTGTTAACCCTCATAAGCATAACACTGTACACTTTAGAAATAAGGGCAAACAGCGTTATCAGTGCTCATACACAAATGACAGAAGGATGCCTTCTGGTGTCTATCTTTGCACTAGAACATTACACAAAGCATAAAGGCAAGTAATTTATGTATATATGACAGGAGGAACTTTTTGCATCTATGTGTAAAAACCTACTGAAGTCAAGCACAATGCTTGATTATTGCAATCATTTCTTATACTAGACCAGTGTTCCCAACCCTGATCCAGGAGGACGTCTGTGCTGCAAGTTTTAGGGCTCTCCTTGCTCTCAACACGCCCCTTTCAGCTCAGCCAGAGGTTGTTAATGAACAGGTTAGTTGTTGGGAGGGGAAAAAATATATACAGAACGGGGGCTGCTATTTAACTTTAACTCTATTTTAGGCATATAATTTAAAATCATTTTAAAAAACAAAATGCAAAAAAACTTCAATTCACTCAGCACAAACCATACATGACTTAACTTGGGCAGAGTAACATTTAGCTAAGGGATATCTTAAATATCCCCTAAATATTGAAAGCCAGTTAAAACATGAATCCAGCCTTATTAAATAACCCTTAAAAAGAGACTTCAAGCAGCTTTATTCAAACTCAAAAAAGTGCTTATCTAGTTAAATGGGAAAACTGTGGAGGAAACAAAACACGTGCCCGGGTGCTCCTCACCTCCAAGAGGAACTTTTTGCCGCGCTACTTGCTGAAGCTGCAGGATGTGGAGGCAGTCGCTGAGGCAGCTCATGGTGGCCAGTGATGTTGCCTTAAGCAGCAGAAGGTCCTGGTCAAGTGGGGAAGGACCATGGCTGGCAGGCAGGCCTTCAATGCATTGCACCAGGTCTCTGTGCTGGCCCTGCGCCTGGCTCATCATCTGCACAACAGAAGACAACATGACTCTCCACTGACTTCTCTCCTCTTTCTGCTAATCACCAGGCTCTTATATAAACAACTCTGCTATATTGAACTATCATGAATCTCATGATTTTTTGAAAATGAAATGCTGCAATGCATATCGCGCATCATGGCCGGTACTGTGATATACTTTTTTTTAAAAACACCCACCGCTACTAAAAATTCTCAACTCTGATTCTTATCCTGTCAGTAATGAGGTGTAAATTCCATAATAAATATGGCCTTACCTCTCGGGCCTCCACCAGGTGGTCAGGCAGCAGGGATCGTTTGCTGGAATAGGGCGAGGAGCCACGGTGGAACTGAGACATACCCAGCAGGGAGTTGGCGTTATGGCTGATCCTGCGCTGAGATCCAGGGGAACTGGCACTGCCCTGAGACGTTGTGGACAGACTGCGAGTCTTTAGCGGTGGATTTGTCTTCAGGACAAGAGCAAAGCATTTAAAGCCGGCCATCAAGTAGTTATACGTAGGCCAAAGAAGAATGATCTCTTCTACAGTCTAGTACAGCTACAAAGTTAGGGCATTTTCACACTTTCAGCGTTTCAAGTGGTCTCAGACCATTGGGTCATATGAAAGAAATTCAGATCTTTTCTAAAGTGTCCCAAACCTGAGGCAGTCTGAGTATGGTTTGTGCACTGTGAAAACGAAACAACCCCGGTCACTCCACTTTTAGTTTTATGGTTAAAGTACACACATCCTCAGGTAAGACTACTCAGTCTACAGGTGGCCTGTATTTTTGTGTGATCTCACAAAAACACTTCAGCACCGTCATATCACTGTAATAAGCTGTGATTAAAGAGTGATGCTAGTAACACATGCAGCACGGTTATAAACCAGTGAAAAAACATCTACATTCAAGTGCAAATGCTTGCATTCCCCTGGTCAAACACACCAATCAGCCATGACAACAAAACCACCTAAAACCCTGTAGGTCCCCCTCAGACCACCAAAACAGCTCTGACTCATCAAGGCATGGACTCCACAAGACCTCTGAAGATGTGCTGTGGTATCTGACACCAAGATGTTAGAAGCATATATTTTAAGTTCTGCAAGGTAGTGCCACTATGGATCAGTCTGTCTAGCACATGCCAGAGATACTTTGGAGGCCAAGTCTCCACCTTGTCTCTTTGTCATGGCCTTCAAACTATTCCTGGGCAATTTTGAATTGTTACAGGGTTTATTATCCTACTCAAGGGACAACTGTCATTAAGGAATTCCATAGTCTTGAAGGGGTGCAAAAATGCTTAGGTAGTTAGTGTGTGTCAAAGATTAAGGAACCCAAGGATTCCCAGCTATACATTGCCCAGAAAATCACACTACCTTTGCCTTCTTCCAACAGTGCCATCTTTTCCCCAATTAAATGACACAAACAAACCCAGCTGTCCATGTGATGTATAAGGGAACATTATTCATCAGGCTAGGCCACCTTCTCCCATTTCTCCACAGTCCAGTTCTGATGCTCACATGCCTACATGCCTAGTGCTGATACGGACAGGGCTCAGTATCAGCACTCTGTACTGTGTGTTTAGATACCATTTCATAATAGCTCATAACAACTTCAGTAATTTGTGCTACAGTAGTTCTATGGCGAAATTGGAACACACAAGCTAGCCTTCACTGAACACATGAATCAATGAGCCTTGTTTACCCATGACCCTGTTATTGGTTTACCAGCCACCCTCACTGGGACTACTTTTGGTAGGTACTAACCACTGCATACCACAGGCACTCCACAAGACCTGCTATTTTGGACAATCAGTTATTAAAGTTGCCTAGATTCTTATGCTTGCTTGTTTTTCCTTCAAACACATCAACAGTAACTGACTTCATTTACTGCTTAATGTATCCCACCTCGACAAGTTTTAATGTTCTGGCTAATAGTTTTAAGTGCACATTTTAACACAATGTTATATTATGGACAAAAAAAAGCAGATTTGTAGTATGTTCTCTTTCAGGTTCATTTAAAAAAATATATATATATATATTTTTTTTTTTAACTGTGTGAAAATCCCCTTAGGCCCAGCCAGTTACTTATACCTGTAAGCAAGATGATCTGTAGTAGCGAGAATGAGGATATATCTAGGCTTTCTCACCTTGCCCATAGCTTCTGTGTGATGCTGTGTGCATATCTGCAGCCTGCTCACCCAGTGCTGTCTCTCTTTAGCATCAGCAGCTGTGCAAAAAATAGCTTGTTACACAAAGTCTATGCTTGGCACTGACAGTTTCTATAAATAATGGCCTTGATTTACAAGAAACTGAAGTATACCTAGCATAAATCAAACAAAACCCACATCCACATAATACATCCAGCAAGAGAGATGAGGGCTAGAAAGGAAATAGAAGAAAAGGAAAAATAGAGAGAGAGGCACCTCTGAGTTTGTACTGTTCCCCGCTGATTGCATTGACAGTAAAGGTGTGCGAGTCCTCGTCACTGGGGGAAATGACTGCGCCTGCTAAAGGCAAAGTGCCTCTGGGCTTCTGGAGCCGAGACTGCTCGTTCACAAAATATTCCAGCAGTCCTGCCTCATTGTTGAGCACAAAGAATCTAGAGACAGCCAGGAAAGCCCAGTCAGTGGTGATGACAGAGTAACACAATACAACGTATTAGTTTAGATTTTGGTCAACATGCACTGTGTGTCAGGGTTGTCCTGCTTAACATACACTGTATGTCCAAAGGTTTGCCGACGTCTGCTCATACAGTGTTTATTTTGAAATCAGGGCTACTAATTGGGTTTATGTTGCTGGTGGCCTGGCGATTACTGAGCTGCACCTGCAATTGGATGGTACTGGGTTTGAATCCCAGGTCTCCCAATGGCACCACTGAGGTACCCTTGAGCAAGGCACCATCCCCACACACTGCTCCCTGGGCACTCCATTAGTGGGAGCCAACTGCTTCACTTGGTGAATAGGATCATGCAGATCACTCATGTAATTTCCTTCAAGATCAATATAGTATATACAATAAAAATAAATAAGAAACAACAGCCTCTACTCTTTTTAAAACCAGACATTGGAACATTTTGTAAGAATTTGACTGCATTATTGAGGTCAGATTATTGAGGTCAGGAGGTGATGTTGGATGATTAGATCTTTATAAGAAACTCCACTCAGCTAATCTTAAATTATTGAATGATGCTTCATCACTCCAGAAAACATCACTTCCACTGCTGCCCGGCTGGAGAATACTCCCTTCTAGATGCTTGACATTTGGCAGGATGACCTCAGACACATATGCGACTGTGTGAGCATCCCATTCTACTGGACGGTTACACAAGTTGACACTTTACAGTGACTGAATTCTGAAGAAAATGTGTTGATAATGGTTCTGAGACAGTACTTACCGATACTGCCATCCAGTCACCAGATTTGTGTACTTCATCAAATACCCATAAACATTCTCCATGTGATCACTTCAGATAACAGGTGGAGGTGAGCAAAAAAAACCACACGATTCAGTTAACAGCACTTGAAGGATATATGATTTACATTTCTATGTTTACATTTCTATGTTTACATTTCTATTTCCATTTTATAGTAATCATTATACAAAAACGTTAAGCTGTTCTGGTGGTAATGACACCCCTTTTACAAGGGAACACAACGAGCCAGGTTAATCATGACTTAATAACATCAAAACAGAGGCCTCTGTGACTTAAGATTTAAATTACGACCCATGGAGCCTTTAACTGTGGCTTATTTTATACTAACACAGAGGATAACCTCTTGTCTATCTTAAAAATTATATACATGCATGGACAAGTACAAATTGAGGCTGATTTTCTCTGAACTGAACTGCATTAGGATGAGTGGGTGGCTAATGGCTAACTAGTCAGGCTAACAATAATAAGTACAAAATTGAAAGGTTTAAAACATACCTGTACTGAAAGCTTTTGGATGTTGTCCTAAAGGAGCCCTGTGTTGAGCTCTGGATATGGACATCCAGTTTGTTTTCACTTTCAGAGACCCGTATTCCTGCAGTTTCGACCTGCATGGTCGTTTAGCTTTAGCCACTCTGGCCTCTACAGACAGGAGCACAGATTAAAGGGGCGTTTACAGGTCTAGATCTCCCAAACAAGGCTAATAGTATCGACAGCAGGCTGAATTATTCACTTTTATCGACCTCTTCCCCATGCTACACCTCTAAATATCTGTTCAAGACAAGGACACCCATTAAAATATTGTTTTCCCCTCTTTCAGCTCTCTGCCACCATGCTAGCAGACACTGTCCATCCGGATCATGTGACTTTCCTGGTTTTTGAGGGAGTCTTTCTAGCTAAAAGGTGTGATTACATGATAAAAAAATAATTATAAAAAATTCAACTGTTACTCAACTGTTAACACGAATAAGTGGTCTGTTTAATTTTAATAAACGTAATAAATACAAAAGTGGCATCTGGCCTTTAAATGATTTTTCAATATAAAAGTCCCCAAGCGCAACCTCAGGGGTACACTAATTCACTATATGGACAAAAGTATTGAGACACACCTGTTAGCTCAAACGTTGAGGGCATAGCTTAAGGTTTGAGCTATGCCCTTCACTGGAAGTAAAGGGCAGTCTTAATGCTTCAGCATACCAATGTATTTTGGACAACGCCAAAGCCCATAAAGACATGGTTGGATGAGTTTGGTGTGGAAGAACTTGACTGGCCCACAGAGCCCTGACCTCAACCCCATCCAACATCTTTGGGATGAACTGGAACGGGGATTGTGAGCCAGACCTTCTTGTCCAACATCAGTGTCTGACCTCATAAATGCTCTAAAGAATGAATGGGCACAAATTCCTACAAAAACTCAAATCTTGTGGAAGGCCTTCCAAGAAGAGCAGAAGCTGTTATAGCTGCAAAGGAAGGAATAACCTTATATTAAAGTCTATGTATCTGAATGCAATACATTAAATTCCCTGTAGGTGTAATAGTCAACACCTTTGTGTATTTGCCCATTATTCACAATCCATACATTCTGAAAGACAGATTAACGCCTAGAGGAAAAAAAAAAAAAAAAAAAGTGCAATTTGTAAATTTGTTCCACGATCAGAGGTGGTTTTAATTGTTGCCATCAAAATACATTTTCAAACATACAAGGTTGGAAGGTGAAAGCAAAAAAGACAATCCTACACAAAAACGACATGAAATGTGCATAGACATAAAACAACTAGAAGAATCTGAATGGAAAAAAGGGATGATTTTCAGTGTGAAAGTCCTCAAAATGTATGCATAGAGTTGTCTTTGGTCTAACGAACATCTAATTTCTGTCCCTTCAGTGTCCCATTTATGCAAAAAAAAAAAAACAAACAAAAAAAACCCAAACTGTACATACATTTTTTTTTTTTTTACACAATTTGGATATGCATTTTTTTCCATTCATTATCCCCTTCTTTACTAATGTAACATGACATTAACAGTTTATTTTCTTAAGTTGCTTTAAAAAAGATAACCGTAACAGATTTTAAAAAATTCTGCAGTAGATACTAAAGGACAGCATAATTTAGTGTAAGCCTGTGCTTAACCTGTGTCAGTGTCTCAAGTGTACCCTAAATTGAGAGATTAGATTTAAATTAATAAACAAAAGGGGCCAAATGCTTCAATGTAGAATGTGTTCTACCCTGAGATTTATATGCCATAGCAAAAGGAAAATAACGCAAAACATATATGACTGCTAAACATGTAACACTAGAATGCTAAATTAAGACACGTCCACCATAAATACCATTTTCACATGAACTAGGGGTGAAGCACGTACAAAGTATGCTGTGAGGTTTCAGTGTCTTCATTTAATCTCAGTAGCAGTTGTGTATCCATGGAAAAAGGAAATTTTGCAGACCATTCAAATATCACATTAAGGGAAAGAAAGAAAACAATAGTAGAATAACAGCAACATATTACAAAAAAACAAAAATACAAAAACATGGACAAACTTATTTATCACAAGGCATACATTTGCCATCAATGTAAACAACGGAAAAAAGGAAGTTGAACACCTACAAAAATAACTAAGCTACCTCATAACTTGACGTCATGTTCACAACAAACAGTCCTTTAACCTTTGACTGAAAAGGAAATCTTTCAGTTTCAGATTAGAAAGATGATATGCACATAAACAGCTACGCAGACACCACCCTCCAGCTGTATAAATAGGTAGGCATTCTGGTGCATTAGAAACTCCTGTCCCTGACTTCAGTAGGAATGGACCTCCGGGACGGTAAGGCTCATTCAGACTTCATTACAGTGCAGAAATTGCACATTAAAGCACTGCACTGATGTAAAAAGCAGATATAAACCTTCAGGGTACAACTGCATTACTATTTTTTAATTCATAGAAAAAACTAGAGTTTTGGATTATGTGAACAATACCATAAAGCACTGAGTATCACTTGCATCCTAATTAACCTTGAATCAATCAGGAAATGGTCAGGCAACATAAGCTACCGATGTTATGTATAGAAAGTTGTTTGTAGATACAATATGGTGTATAGAACTAATACAAGGGGTGTTCAAAAAGTTTCTGCACTTTTATATATTCATTGAAAATAGTGAAGGCTGGAAGAGCAGTAATAGGGTGTCTGACAGTGTCATGTGACTAGTTCTGTCCGGCAAGCCAGATGTAACTTGTTTACTAATTCTTAAGAGTTTAAAAAGTGCAGAAACTTTTTGAATGTCCGTTGTAAAATGCCCTTAACTTTTCTTAAAATTGCCTAATAAATACAAGCTGCCATGTTTAATAGTTTCCAGTGTTCTATTGTTAATGTAACACAGAGTTTTACCAACACCCTGAACCTAAAATGAAAACATCTTAACTGAAATTAAAAAAAATAAATAAATGCATAAAATACTATCAATGCATAAAAGAAACAAAACCCAGCTGAATTATGATGGGAGATTTAGAACGTCCAGCCTTTCGAAAAACTGTGAAAAGTAGACTGAAACCTCTGGACTCATCTGGAATCATCGCATTAACTGTATTAGAGCAGTTAAGAACACCCCATAATCTACTCCTGGCACCAGCGTTTGGACTGCACAGCACTTCCCTTTGTACATTTTTCATAACCTGCATCTACTCGCTGAGATATGTGGTTACATGGTATTAAAATAGTAAATACTTTTAGCTATTCGCAAAAATAGCATTTCAAAACTACAATCTCAAGTTTCAAGAAAACAGACCCTTCAGCACAGTGTTTTGTCTTTACCCAACATCAGTGGGTGTCTGGCAGTCAGTCAAGTAATCAACAGCTGATGACGACAGCAAAAGATCCCTACATGTCAAAACAGTACTTTCAGAGCAGTTTATAACACAAGCTATAAACACAGTTTGATTCTCCAAGGCTGTCCTTTTTGTTCAAGCTGGCCACTGCATTTATAACATTTCATTCTGACTAATTTGTAATGAACAGACCTGCTCAGTAAAAATAATGGGCTAGTATACAACAAATTATGCTGGTTAATGTTTGTCACTAATCTCTGAGAATATTAAATAATCTTTAAATAAAGTTCAAGGTGAAAAAAGAAAAAAGAAAGAAATTTGTGCCCATTCGTCCTGCTTGGATCTGATGCAAGACTGGAAGCAACACTAAGAGGTCAAAATCCAAGGCAATACAAAAAAAGTTCAAAACATAATATGAAATATGCAACCAGGTTGATTTTCCTCTTTTCACAGAACAAAACTTTGCATCATTAAACTGCACAACCAGAGTGCTGGAAGTCGGGTTTTTAAAATTAGCATAGTAAATATAGTCTGACTGTCTCTGCTCCATTTGAATGAAAACCTACAGTTTAGCAGCTCAAAATATATAATTCACTGCAAAGACAATATCAGTGAATAAAACTTCATAGTAAACGTACTGGAGCAAACAACTACTGAAATTATAAGCCCCCTTGGGTTCTTTTCTTGGAAATAGAACAGATATTGAGATTAATTTAAATACATCATACAGTACATGCTGATTCAAACAACACGGCCACATTCAAATTTCCACCCATCAACATCAAACACCACCACTAATCTCGGAGCTCCAGCTTCCCTTTCCTTTAGGAGGTTTCTCTCGGATTTGTCTGAGCCATTTCACACACATCACAGTTACACACCTACAGCTATTAAAGCATTGTCACTGATTGCTTCGGGGGGGGGGGGTTATGGACTTTAGGAACACTAGAAAAATGCTACATGTCCATGGGAGATAAAAAGTCATGTGGGTTTTATATGTTTGACAATTGTAGGAAAATAATGCAAGTAGAGAATGAAGTATCAATATGTGTTTAATCAGGAGTGATTTGGATCTCTCTGTGCACAAGAGC
>JBBJLS010000002.1:21743939-21755038 GCA_037577275.1 Bryconaethiops microstoma | reverse complement strand
AGAGTTGGAGCTCATCACTAAAGATGAATGGGCAAAAATACCAGTGGAGACATGCAAAAAGCTGGTCAGCAATTATAAAATACCAGTGGAGAAGCTGTGATGAAGGTAGTTATATATTGCATGATAGTGGTATAATTAGCATATAATAATCATATACTAAGCGTTTTTTAACAAACAGTGGTAGCTGCCTGACACTGATCATTATATCTACGCCACAGTGTGCGCCTTTCTGACTTCACACTGAAGATATTAAAACTTACTTGATTGGTGCCTGCGGTTTAATAAAAAACAAAAAGTTATAGAAATTCAAAAAAGTTGATGTGACTAAAAAAAAAAACTGAAAGCAGATCTGAAATCAGCATGAAAAATGTTTTAGAAAAGTGTGTTGTGGTTTCTGATGATTCCAAAAAAAAATTTTTGTTGACCTGTGTTATTAATGAGTTACCAAGCTGGCAGACCAATTATAACATTAACGATCCAGAATGAAGAAAAGTGCGATCCAAGAGGAATTGTATTTAACCGTATACAGAAATTGTACATACTGTCTGTGAGGCAAAACGTCACTTACGTATGCCGCTGCTGGTCGATCCAGAATTTGCAGCTTTTCATCACAAAATCACACCCCAAACCTTTGCCCCATTCCAGAGTCTCGGCCATGCTGTAGTTGGCCGTATACCACCTAAAAAACAGAAATAAATAGTTTAAATGAGAAAGTCTAGGAAGTGCAATACTTTATGCTTCTTTCTCACTGCTAGACTCCTGGTAAACCCCACCACCCCTTCTCTGCACTCTCCATGTACACACTACGTCTGTATTTAACACACTCAAAGTACAGTATAAACTAAAATCTTGGGTCAGTTTCCTGAACAGGGTTTGAGTCTAGTCCTGCACTACACAGCATTCTGAAAGGAACATATAATCTAGGACTAGCCTTAATTCAAGGGAAATTGGTCCATGATGTCTTATTGACTATATATATATTACACATTAGTAAATTATAATTTTATATATATATTATATTATACGTCATGTAGGTAACAGCTTTTACCCCGTGTCTTCCATAATAGCCAGTGTGATCCTGGAAAAAACTCTGTTCTGAGTGTGAGATCCAGTCATCGCTTCGTTCTGTTAGAAAAAAGCAGATACAACAGGAGATTCAGAGTTTAAGGTGGATTAATGTTACAGCGTGTCTTTGTTTTTCTCACTGTACCTCTAATAAGCGTTTTTCCCAGTGATTCAGCTCTGTGCCCATGCCCCCCTGATTTTCCAGCTCCATGCCCTCCAGAATAGGGCAACTGAAATGCCTCCGAGCTTCTTCCTACCAAAGTATAAGAAACAGTTCAAAGATCTGAGTTTACCATGAACAAAAAATTTTAATAATTTAAAAACACTTACCACAACGCGTGGGGTGACCATAAGATGGACCTCATGTCGAACCATGTGGCCACCACGAATGTCCCACAACCGTGACGCTCTCCTTATAACTTTGTCACTCCACTGATATAGGCCCAAACTGTAAGACAGTACAGCTTATGTAACTGAACTGTTTACGGTCATGAAACAAATATAAAAATCAAGCAATCCACTAAAAAACATGCTTGCAAAGAACAAAAAGAATGTTTCCATAAGTTACCTTTCATTGAAAGCAGGCAAGCCACTTGCAAAGCGCGGTGTCAGTGGTTTCCCATCATCGTCATGGTAAAAGGCAAACAGTCCAGCTGAAAACCCCTACAGACAGAATACAGACCGACTGCAAAATTAGCAATAAACGTCTATAGAGTAGATATGATACTAAAGGATCCAGGTTTTCTGTACTCACTAAAGCATGTATGATCTCATGTTTAACAGTGGACAGCATTCCCTCGAACTCCTGAGGTTGGGTTGAGATCATATTTGGACACAAATTGGCATAACCAGCAATGGGCCTACAAACAGAAGGTGACATCAGAAAAGCAATAAAATATCAATATTAGTATTCAAGAAACTTCAAATAGGGGTGAAATGTGCAAGTGACACTAATCTTTGCAAGTCTGGACAAGTTTTGCAGAATGTTCACATCACATTCTAAAGAGTACAGAACACCTCTGTTTTCAATGTTATTCCCTTGTATTCCCAACAGCTCTGTTAGGACTTGTATTAATGTATTAATTATTTTTATATTTTTGACAGGTTGCGATTTGATCAGCTCAGTTGTGTAGCATTTTAAACTGTAAGCTAAAAGTTATGTAACAACTCTGCATAAAACACTACAATTTTTTATTAGGATTAACAGGATTGTTGCCAACACTCTGTAAAGCATGTCCAGACTTGGAAAAGTAGCAAAAGAGAATAAGACTGTTTTTATTCTTTTTTCCTAGCTTAGAACAGGTTTATAATTATAATATGTTTCATTACCACTAATGAGAGAAAATAATGTTTAAATAAACTTATCATGTTGTCCAACTTGGTGCATTTACCTGTCTAGTTCTGCCTCCAGCTGGCAGTATGCTGCATAGGCCACAATGTTCTCTTGCCCACAGCGCTCAGTGGTCACCCCACTCACATAAAGCACAAAATCTGCCCTGTCCACCCCCTCACCATCTGGGGGTCCCACTGGGCCACATGATTTCCCTGTTTCACTGCACACTCTGCATTGCTGTACAATATAAAGATGCCACAACCAGTTAATACAGAATCATAACAGTCAACACCAAGCAAAACATGTCAGACCCTTTACAGAAAGTCTGTCATAGAGGGGGTAGGGACAACCAAGCACATGATGAGTGTTTTAGATGTCACTCATCCTCTCCAACCTCCATGTCTGATCCCATTAAGTACAGAAGGCTAGCATGGTTAAAGCACATGACCTCAGCAGTAACTTAAGCAGGATTAGACACTGATTAACATTCATTATTCGGTCATCCTATTTAAGATAAGATAACTCTAATGCAAAAAAATAGAACCAAGTGTTGGCTGACCTGTGTACAACATACAGCTTTCGAGGAAAGAAAAAAAACAACAACACACAATCCAGAGTAGAAGGTCTTTGAAGAGTTTCTCTTGACCGAGGTAAAGACTAACCTGCAAATGGTCCTCAGGCACAATCACGGGTCCACATCTTGTGATATCAGCACAAGCTCCTTGGCAATATCGATGAGGGTCATCTTTTTTTCTCAGATACTGATTGGTTACGCATTGTCTAATCAAAAGAAATATTGTTGCAGTAAGGATACTATGGGCCACCCTGGGTGCCAAAGATTTAAGAGGATTTGATCTGTCACGCACAAACAGACCAGAACGTGGATGGGAAAAACAATTACCTGCTTAGTAGGACAGGACCTGTCTGTCTGCGCACTCTGAAGGCCCTCTGAAGATAATCAATGGCTTGTGGGAAGAGTTTGTCCTTAGAACATGGTAAGACATGAATGTATTATTCACATGCTGAATCGGTCCTAACTTTGAGTTGATTATCTAAACGAATCGGAGACAGTACATGCTAAGAAATACCTTCACAAGACTGCTTTTGTCCTCATCTAGCCTAATAGGAAAATAAGACAGACAGTACAGTCACTAACCAGCCACACAGTCTTGCAGTCACATGTTTACAGACACGGTACTTACACATCCAAACTGGAGTCGTAAACTATTTGAATCTTTAACTGCTGCTCTGTGCTTCTTTTAGTCAGTCTCCCTGGTTTCAGATATACATCATGTATCACCTGTAATCACAAAACAAACAAGACAAGATATTGCAAGAGTGGAAACATGGATTTCGTATGAATAAAAGGAAAACATGATGTAAATGGAAATAAACATATCTGAGAAATGTCTGATGTCTGTACACAATCACATCAAACACACAGCCTGATCTGAAGCATGTATTATAAAATTTTAACAAATCTTATATATTGTAATGAGTTTATGTCAGCTTTGAATGCTTATTCTTTTAGAAACTGTCAGATACTAAAACTTTAGCTTGTCTTCTTTTGACTGCACTCTTGAAGAAGTCCTTTTAAACTTGACAAAAGGCTTTCGTTGACCTTTTAATCAAGCCAAGTGTGTTTGTCTGCCAAACACAAATATTTCAAACATCGCTTCTCTAACAAACCGGATGCAACACATGAAGAGACTAATAAGCTGATGACTTTGATTAGGAGGAAGAAATAGTTGAAAGTAAGGATGTAACGATTTCAATAAACCAACAAATCTCATTTGCTGTCTTTTGTGAAAACCACAGTCAACAAGTGATCAATTATTTCATGAAAAAATTACAGCAATTACTTAAGTAAAGCTCAGTGACATCATAGTTTTTTGGGCACAAACTAATTTACCTTTGATACATGTCAGCTTTGGGGATGGACAGGTTAAAATGGAGACATTCCATGTGTTAACAGAACTGCACAGTTTTATAAAATCTTTAACATGGTCTATTTGCACCACACATGTTCTCACTCGTCAATGATGTGACACTAGAAAAACACTAATCTGTGCAGTGGACATGACTGGAAGCAGGACACAGTTAAAGCTTGCCGTCGTCTTCTGTAGTTCTCACTCCCAACCCTAAAGCTGGTGGCCTAGTGGTTAGAGAGTTGCCCCTGAGATCAGAAAGTCGTGGGTTTGAATTCCAGGACTGCTAGTGTCATCACTGAGGTACCCTTGAGCAAGACACCGTCCCCACGGGTGCTTAGCCCACTGCTTCGCTTGGTGAATGGGTTAAATACAGAGAAAGAATTTCACACTGTTCACACTGTGTATTGTGCTGTGGTGTGTTCGCGTGTGACCATAAGGGGACACTTTTCTTTCATGTTCTCATGAAACTCATAAAATAATTATCGTGCTCTTAAAGAGGATAAAATGGTTTTTTTACAGCAGGGGAAACACTGGACGCCCAACTCCAATCCTGGAGGGTCTGCTGTCCAGCACAATTTGATGATTTCCCTTCTGAAACACCCCTGGTTTAACTCTTTTTTTTTTTATGGCCAGGTCTGAGTGTGCTGTGCTGGACACAAGCCCTAGAGGACAGGTTATGGGTATCATGTGCAACAGAGGAAAAATACTGAAAAACAGTGCTTTATGTCAATGTTTACTAGACCCAGTCCACCTGTACCACACAGTTTTTGTGATTTCACTTGCTCCTGAGTTATATAATTATCCTGTAATTTATACTAACACACATACAATAATATATAATATTGGTATAGTGTCCTGTAGTATCAGAAATTGTCCTAATTTGCTGAAACTTTCATAAAGAAATCCTAACCATATCAATTCTTGTTGTACTACAACATATTTTTTCCTGTTTCAATTCACTGCTACTTTATATGCAATGTATAAAATCAACTATCAGGTCTCATTATTTTTACCCGCCCTACAACAGTAATGTGGACTTTTATTCCTAAACATTAGATATTTAAAGTTTTTTGTACCTAACTGACCTTTCCTCCTGCACTGCAACAGTACTGTGAACCGTTACTACTGTACTATAATTAATACTGTAATAAAACTAATTTCATTGCCTGTAAGAGAAGTTTTAAAAGACTATTAAAAAGTGACTATATGATAAACACTAGAAATGCTAGTTAAAAAAGTTCTGTCAAAAAATATATTACAGAAAGCAAAATGTCCTTATGTATGCTTTATGAAGGTTCATAGGGAGATTATCATTTTGTCATTCTTAGTTTTCTTTCTGTATTACACTATACTGACTGTTTTTGTATTACATCATGATGACTTTTGTTGTTTTGTTTGGACCCTTGGAAATATATCTGCTATTAATGGGGATAAACAAACAAAAAAATACAAATTCTGCATTAAATCTGCAAATACTCTTATCATTAATACTTTGTAACCGATATTAGTCATAAGTCTTTTTTTTTTTTTCACTTTTATGAATGCACCCTGTACATATGACTTTTACACAAAACATGCCAGAAAAGTACACAGCCATCAGAAATGCACCCCATAGTGCAGGACATAAAGAAGGGCTGCACAATATATCATCTTCAAATCGTTTAGTATCAGTCTCTGCAATATTGATACGGCAAAAGGATGCAATATGCAAATGAGCCTCTGACCAATCACAGTGTTTCTGACAGTGTTTCTGTATTTCACAGCTCCAGGTAAGTTACTGGGTGTTCTGATGAATCAAGCTCCAAAAAACACTGCTCCTTTAATTGACTGCGGTTTGGACGTAGTCACTTAAAAAGACGGTGAGATCTAGCGCCACCAAGCGGTTACTATGAGGTTTGTCACCACGGTAGGTGTGGATTAAAAAAATAACAGTATTCCAAACAAGTACGCAGCCATTAGAAATGCGTCCCATAGTGTGCAACGTAAAGTATCGTGATATTAGTCTCTGCAATATTGATATTGCAAAAGGCTGCGTTATGCAAATGAGCATCTAACCAATCACAGCACTGGGGGAGTTGCTGGTTGCTCTGATGAATCAAGCTCTTTATGGAACACAACAAAAGTCTAATATTTAACCATTAAAGGCGAATTGGTGCATAAATGGACGGGACTACATTCCTTTAGCCAGAATAAAGAGGTATATTTAAATACGTGGGTTTTGGGACATCACAAAAAACATTTAAAAAACAAGCTGTTTTAGTAGCTTAGCCCAGAAACGTGATGAGATGTGCCCTTCAATATCTTAAAAGGCACTGTTGCGCTAATGCAAAGCACAGACGTGTGGTTTTGGACGCAGTAAATTAAGAAGCCGGTCTATCAGGTGAGTTCTGGCGCCACCAAGTGGTCCCTATAAGGATTGTCGCTAAGCTTGGTGTGGAAGTTGAATTAAATAAAATAAATGCTGGATGACGGAAATATTCTCAGTTACCTCTGTCGGCAAGGGCACTTTGTGGCTGCAGGAGTGACAGTGAGCACAGGCCAGCAGGAGGGAGAGGGCAGCCAGGCTAAGTGACCCAGGGAGCCTGCAGCAGCTCCTTAAGCCTCTCGCCATCGCTGGATCGGAGCTGACAGCCTCCCCACGACCAGAGCGGGTTTTCCTTCTGTTCCCACGGAAAACCTCCGGTTTTAACATGCATACCTCAAATTGTGTGGCGGAGGTTCAACACGCATCCGCCTCAAGACGAGTTTAGGCTTCGTTCAGAGCCACCGGCTCCCACAAACCAGCCAGATTTACCGGATCAGGACAGAGAGCGCCAGCCTCCACTCCCAGCACAGGAGAAGGATGTCCTTTCACAATAAAAGCCTCCTGCAACTCATCCGTTTAAAGTTTCCAACAGCTCGGTTGCACACTCTATTGACAAAAGTATTGGGACACACCTGTTTTCCAGGGCTTGGGCTAGGCTCCTTGCTTCCAGTGAAGGGCAATCTTACTGCTTCAGCATACCAAGGTATTTTGGACAACACCATGCTTCTATTTTTGCGAACACAGTTTGGAGAAGAACCTTTTCTATTCCAGCATGACTGTGCTGTAAAGACATGGTTGGATGAGTTCAGTGTGGAAGAACTTGACTGGCCCGAACAGAGCCCTGACCTCAACCCCATCCAACACCTTTGAGATGAACTGGAACGGAGATCGTGAGCCAGGTCTTCTCATCCAACATCAGTGCCTGACCACATAAGTGCTTTACAGAATGAATGGGGACAAATTCCCGCAGAAAGACTCTAAAATCTTATGGAAAGCCTTCCACGAAGAGTGGAAACCAAATGAAATAAATCTCTAGAAAATACTCTGAAATTACTCTGCACTAAATACACTATGCTTTCTACACAAAATGCTGTGAGGTGGATATAAATATTATAGATTAATACATAAAATTATTGCTGAAGTAGTTTACTGGGTAACACAAATAGTGGTTTGGAGTTTTTCTCTATGCCAAGTTGTGATTTTATTCTTTTATTCTGTTTTAATGGGAGTTTGAGAAACAATAATATACACAAAACAAGAAATCTCGTATGTTCCAGTTGTCTCTGGAAAGAAGATATACCAAAAACAAGTTCTGCTGGTATTTTAGGACTTTGAACATTAGCAAACATGGACATTATTGTTTGATATTTGAACTCATGAGGGAGAAGCAGGCTGTTTCCAAAAACTAAAATGTTCAGCAAAATAAGACATTAACAAACATCAGCCAAAATGAGATATTTAACAGTAACGCACAGAAGGCCAAGGCATCAGAATGATGAGACAGAAGTAGAGTAGGGGAGGCCAGAGAGTCAGTAAGATGCAGGGTTCGAAAGACATGTCCAGATCAAAAAAGACATAGTTTCAGCCCAGACCCTGAAAACTTGACATTATTTTTATTTCTTTCTTTATCTCATGTGCCTGGTCATTTTAAGCACAATTCATCACACCATAACAAAGACTTAGAGTTTACAGTTTTCCCCTGATCTTTGTAAATTGCTGCTAGAGTTGCACAATCATATTTATTGCTGTTCTGCACTTTTTGCATATGCAACTTCTATTTTGCAATTTTGCACATCTCTGCTGCTAAAATACAGTACCAGTCAAATACTGTATATATCCTTACTGTAGCTGTTATCAATTGTACTGAACGTCGTCTTGTCTTGTCTTGTCTCGTCTAGTTGTATTGTTGCTGTATTCTGTTCTGTTCTGTTATTGTGTTGCACCATGATCCTGGAGGAACGTTGTTTTGTTTTGACCAGGTACTGCTTGTATATGGTAGTAATGACAAATAAAACTTACTTGACTTGACTTGGTTAAATGTAATTCCTTTTGCCCACCTCAAAAGCGGCTAATGAGTTAGAATGTAATTATCATATTTCACCTCCCACTTCCACCACACCCACCTCTCATCAAGCTAAACACTCATTTAGCTCAGAGACCCTCTATGTTACCATGTTTAACTCAGAAATCACAGCATGGAAAGAAAATGTGCATTAAGAGGGAGTTGTTCCCTCTCTTATCCTCTGAAAAGGCTTTGGACTACATGCTGGAACATGAGATGGAACGATGCGGACTGGACTGCACTATGACACCAGAGTAAGATCAAGTACTGATGTTGGATTAGTAAATCTGCGCCAGAATCATCACTTCATTTAATCTCAAAGATATTGTATTGAGCTTCATCTCTTCAGAGAATGCACTCCCATTGCTGTACATCCCAATGGTGGGGGGTCTTAAACTCTTCTATCTCCAGAGCATCTTATTCTATAGGCAATGTTTTTCTATTGAGAATCATAAGTTAATGAGCTAATTTAATAAATAGGTTATTCATATCTACACATATTTAAAAGGTTAATGAAAGGTATAGAAGCAGTAAAATATCCATGTGTTGGTAGTGTGGAATAAGCAAATAGGGCAAATCTAGTCAAATGTGCAGTTTAATCAAATGTGTCAATACATCAATTTTCAATTCTTCCCAAATTTTGTTCCAAAGGACTTTGGAGGGAATCAATTTTCTTACAGAATTGCTTTCAAAGTTTACATGTACAAACTTTACATGTGTACCACCACCTGGAGCAATCACAGGTTAGTCCATATTTCCAGAAACATGAACTTGGTTTCCTGGTTTAATAGACTCAGACTTAATGTAAATTTCTTTTATATTTGCCTTCACATACTGAGAAATATTCCCCTAACATGAGAATCTCTGCTTTCTTCAGGAGACACAGCTTAAAGTGCCAGTGATGCAGACAGTACAGAATTTAGCCAGTATTCCTTGTCTTTGCCTCAGTAAAGATGTACATGTACTTGTGATGTATCATTTGTGTTTAATCTTATAAAACATACATCAGGAAATATTTGTGTAATATTACCTTAGTCACTATGAAATTACATTGTGTCCCGCTGAAATACTGCTACATTCCAATTAATACCTGCAAGTTTAATTATACTTTTTAATTATACTAATCATACTTTGTATAATGTATCTCCCAGTAATGCAGTTCTGTGTGATTTTGTATATGTGTTTGTAACTGTTTTTAATCAGTCTGAGAGAATACGATAAGAGAAATGCAAACGCATCTCTCGGGTAAATATTTTGCTACAGAAAAACATTTAAAATTGTATCAATGTCCAAGATTTTTTCTGTTTTGAGATATAATTTGATAGCTGTACATTGAAATGCAGGTGTGCAGAACCCTAGTCGTGGAAGACCAGTGTTTCCAGCACATTTTGGTGAATCCAGTGCTCAAACACACCTCATTCAACTCACCTGTTACCTTTTTAGGTATAGTGAGTGTGTTTGAGTTGGGAAACGATCAAACTGTGCTGGACACCAGCCCTGCAGGTCCAGAGTTTTGTGCTCCTTTTGTGATGCAAACACAAAAGCACACCAATAACATTTCAGCCTTTTAGATCCAGACTGTGTTCCACAGGAGAGTGTCTGTGCATGCATACACGTATTCTAGGCTGAGTGTATGTGCAGCACCTGTTAGGATAAACAGTCCTTTATGTGTTCACTATGGAAAGCCAGTTACACTTTTATTCCACAATAACCGAGATTGGAAATTTGATATGAAGAGGTAAAAATTAAGTTTCGAATGTTGGATTACTCACACAATCCAGTTGTATTCTTACTGCTGAAGAGTGATTTCACAGTGTAAAAGAGGAGCTGCATGGCGGCGCAGTAGACTCACAGTAAGAAGGTCCTGGTTCTCCCAGTGTCTGACTAGGTTTTTCCCAGGAGTGCCGGTTTCCTCACACAGTCCAAAGATGTGTCAGACGTGTCTAACTCTAATCAAACTAACCAAAGTCGAAATAAGTATACTTTTACTCTTAAACACAGACAAATGAAAAATTAATGTAATAATAAACAGGAGTGAATCTGAGAATTTTGTAGACAGAACTAACAGGATTGGCATAAAGACCGTTTAGGCCACGCCCACGCCATGGTGGTAATTACAAGGCGGGTGTTTTTTATTTATTTGTGTAACAGGTTATGTTTGATCACTTTGTGTAACGGGTGATTTTTTAAATCGGTTTGTGTGAAGGGTTTTTTATCGCTTTGTGTCACAGGTGAGTTTTTTATTGATTTGTGTGACGGGTGAGTTTTTTTATTGATTTGTGTGACGGGTGAGTTTTTTATTGATTTGTGTGACGGGTGAGTTTTTATTGCTTTGTGTAGATTCGACAAGTCTAATCAACCACTACTGATACAAAAATGTATTTATAAGAGTCAAAATTAAGT
>JBBJLS010000002.1:21721442-21734366 GCA_037577275.1 Bryconaethiops microstoma | reverse complement strand
GTCATTTTCTGGAAGCATTAAGTGAGTCCTGCATGAATCACCAGTAGTATAACAGCCTCTTTCTTCCACTGTGCACACTGTAGACAAGAAATCACACACATGCGTTTAAATCAAGCCAGCCACACACTGAAATGGCTCTGAAAATGTCTATATGACTGTCCATCCCTGCTTGACTTATTCTCTATGTATATACAGTCAAGGGGAAAGGCACAGGCTATATCACTCACCTTAATACTGTGGACATTTTATCTGATCATGTCCAGATCATTGTTTACATAAGATCATTTCCGACAGATTCATTTCTCTGGCCAAAACCAGTAAATCCAGTGATTTAATATGAGAAGGAGCCTCAACTCCCCAACACAGACATAAAGGACATATCACATGGTCTGCTCCATGTCACTACAGGTGCCCAGGGAAATATTTCCCCCCTAAAACGAGCATCACCTAAATAGTTCCACCTTACAGTACTGCAGAAAAGAGGAACGACAGATAAAACATTATACATATTTACTATAATCGTCTTTCAAAACAAAGTGCTTTTAGAATACCTACTGAATTGCACTGTGAAGAGTTACCCTTTTCACTTAGCCTCTAGTGAGTTAACGTTGGTTTTGTAGTAAGAGATGGCGCCGCCTGCACGACGTTTTTTGGAGCTCAAAACTGCGGGTAAAATATGAAAATAAACTGCATTTGGTGGGGTTCAACGTAGTTAGTCTAATAAATAATTGGACTTTTAAAGCCCTCGAATAATGTCTGAGTGACACTAGAGATTGAGTGGTAGCCGGAGAGCTAAAAACACGAGCCAGGCTGAAAATGTCCTGTTTTTCAGAGTGAAATCTTCAGAAAACCCCAGGCAGTAGGTCTAAATTCTGTTTTGATTAGTATGCAGATGTTATTCTGTTTTGCTGAAACACTGAGGTTACTGAGCTCAGAAGTCATTTTGTACCTTTAAAGTGTGTTGACCATTACAACTGTGTTTCTAAAAACCCATTACGGAGGATTTTGGGGCTAATTTTAGATCACTGATCCTGTAAAAGTAATCTGTTTTTCTTAGTTTGAATGTTGACTGGTATTCCCCATCACCACAAACTATGAGTAATATAGTATGGATAATTTCGTCTTCTTGAACATTGTTTAACAGCCTGGTGCAGCTGGACTCCCCTTATGAAGACTCTCATCCTCATCACTCACTTCAAAGCTATAACAGATGTTTCCCTGCTGTAGGTTACAGAGTTCAAAACTGATTTTATGCTTTCAAAATGTGCTGACCTTTAAAATTCTTTTTTGTAAAAGCCCAGGAAATGAAATCACAGAAGATTTGAGTGTGAGCAGTGAAGACCAACTTTATGACAACTTGGAGCATTCTGTCATGAACAGGTAAGAGAACTAACTACACCTATATCTTTAACAGCAGGGTATCTAAACGTCTAGAAGTTCCTACTGCAGAATTGCAGATTGAATTATTTCAGAACTCATTTGTCTTTTTTTTTTTTAATACTTTACCAGTTGGTAAACTGTAGAAAGCTATGATGCAAGACAAAGTACAAGATGTGTTATCTGCGAAAACCACATCTGGTACTCGAGCGAAGAATAAAAAGCAAAAGAGAAAAGTACAAACTCATCCCCCAACTTTGTCTGAAGATAAAAAGGCTGATATTCAGCATCCTGAGCTTCAAGTACAGAAAGTTCAAAGGAAAAGGGGGAAAGCCTCACTTCTTAAGGGGAAGACATCTGTGCAGTCAGTCCACGGTAAGCAAACATCTTCAATTTTATTGTGTTGTTTAATAGGATTGTGTTGAAGAACTGTTTTTGAAATCTGCATGTTATTGTGTTGTAGATCATGTGGAAGAGGGCACAGAGCACATGTTTCGCACGCACATATGTACAGAATGCAGACGTTGCTTTAAGACCCGCTCTCATCTAATAGAGCACATGCGTCTCCATTTTCCTGACCCCAGCCTTCAGTGCCCCATCTGCAAGCACTACTTCACCAGCAAGAGCAAGCTGCGGGTCCACATGCTGAGGGAGTCTGGTGAGAAGCTTCACTGCTGTCATTTGTGTGAGTACGGTGCAGTCGAACGCAACACCCTGCGGCGCCACCTTATCAGCGTACATGGCCACCCAGGGGAGGATGTCGGTGCCACAGACCTCTACACATGTCCAGTCTGTCAAAAGAGCTTTAATCAGAGTCAGGCATTAAAGGGTCACATGAAGTCCCATCATGTGACGCACAACGGGAAGCCTCTGCTCTGCTTCCACCGGGGATGCTCCTTTCAATGCACAGAAAAAAAAAATCTTCAGAAGCACCTATTCGATGTGCATAGTATCACAGCCATAGAGTGTCGTCATCATGCTTGTAGTGCTCTGTTTGGATGCAAGGAAGATATGGAGGCTCATTTTCGCACACACCAGGCCTTTCACTGCTCACAGTGTGACTTCACCTGCTCTAACAAGAGCCGTTTTCAGCAGCACAAAAGACAAGGCCATGCAGGGGACAAGCAACTTAGCTGTGGCTTCTGTTCTTTTACCACTTTCAATCCAGTGGAGTTTGACCAGCACGTAGGTCACCTTCATGCCAATGAAAAAACACATAGATGTCAAGAGTGCAGCTTTGTGACTGCTCACAAGAGAGTCCTTAAAAGACACATGCTGATGCATACTGGTGAGATGAACTTAAATATGTATATATTTTTATGTAAATACAGTGTAATATTATTAACTGTGCTGCTCATGGATTTGTCAACTGCTTTCGCAGGCGAAAAGCCCCACAAATGTACGTTGTGTGAATTCAGATGCCGGGATGAAACCTATCTCTCCAAACACATCCTGACACATACTGATGAAAAGCAGCACATGTGTTCAGAGTGTGGTTATGTTACTAAATGGAAGCATTACCTGAATGTCCACATGCGCAAACATACTGGTGATCTCAGGTGTGTTTCATTCTTTTTTTCTTTTTTGCAATTAACGCCAATGTATCACTGAGATTCTTTTTCTCGCCCTTAGGTACAAGTGTAACCAGTGCATGTACCGTTGTCACCGCATTGACCAGCTGAACAGCCATAAGCTCCGGCATCAAGCCAAGACCCTGATTTGTGAAGTGTGTGCTTACTCTTGCAAACGAAAGACTGAACTGCACAAACACATGCAGCTCAAACATTCTACAGTCGAAGACCACCAACCCCCTCTTTACCAGTGCAAGTTCTGTGCATACACAACAAAGTATCGGCAAGCTCTTCGCAACCATGAAAACTGCAAACATACACGAACAAAGGAGTTTCACTGTGCCCTGTGCTCATACTCCACATTTAGCAACACGGGCCTCTTCCTGCACAAACGGAAGGCCCATGGGTATGTGCCTGGGGATGTGAAGTGGCTGGAGACATATGCAGAGAAGGAGAAACAAAACAGTTCAGCGAACCTGATGGAGAACTTTTACTCTAAAGTTGTAGGGTCTCAGAAAACTGTTGAGGAATACTCTGAAAGACAGGGGGATTCTAGAGGTAATTCCAAAACCTCTAAGCATGCAGAGGCGCAAAATCTTATTACAAATGATATTGGTGTCCATATTCTCAGTAGTTGTGAAAAAACAAAACAGTTGGAGACCGTCTTAGAGCACCAAGAAAGTTCAGAAATGAATTATTTTGGGGATCAGATGAACAAAGAAACAGAACAAACAGTGAAGATAAGACAGGTCAGTGAAGATCAGCCAGCTGTGCATGCTCAAGAGCACTGTTGTTTTCTTACCCCAATAACATGCTCTGATAGTGCACAGTCAGCACCATTGCATACTGAGGCAGAAAACCAGGGAATCACATCTATGCCTGTTGATGCTTCCCCCAGGTGTCACACATCGTACAGTGGTCCTATTCCTATGGAGTCTGTAAGTGAAGAGGATGATGTTGCTATATCAGACCATGGGGAAGTTAGTGATACTGATGGGCAGAGACTAGACAGGAGAAATAGAATGCTGCAAGAAGAGCCCCAGACCTCAGTGGATCATCAAGCAGTCTCCTCATCAGCAGCTGCACTTGATAATGCAGGCTCAGAAACTTTGCTCCGGGTTATGAGGAAACAGGACAAAGACCAAGCCGAAGCCCTGATACTGGAGGGCAGAGTTCAGATGCTGGTGGTCCAAACCCAGAACAAAGTTTACCAGTGTGATCATTGCTCTTATGTGACGCGCAAGCAGGCAGCCTTAGAGCGGCACTGTAGATCATCCTGCCATGTCGTGAAAGCAGCTCTCCGGTGCTGTGATTGCGGTTTATGCTTCAAACAATTACGTTCTTTTAACACACATCGGCTCAGAAAGTGCCGAGCACTGCAGCGGAAGAAAAAGGTGTTCTCTGCTGTGAAGACCTCGGAGAAGATAAGAGATGATGAAACTACACAGGACCAGGATAAAGTTCATAACATAAATGAGGCTGGATCGTCCTCTGTCACAGTGATGGATCATTATGTGGATAATGTGCAGAAAGGCACACTGGCAAACGAGGAAAAGAATACAAACCATGTTTCTGTTCCACCTAAGTCCCTGGACTTAACATCTTCTGAAACCTGTGGTTACCATGAAGATAATGATAAGTTCACCTGCAAAATATGTTCCTTTTCATGTGGCAGGAGAGCCACTATAGCCCGCCACTGTGCAGCCTGCATCAAAGGCACATCTAAAAGAAAGCTACCTTTGAATGTGCCACAGGATGAACACAGTGAATTAGATTGTGAACAGGAAGAACAAGATGGAGAAAATGCTGAAGGAGATTCAGGAGAAAAAATGAAGACCACAAAACGATTTTCTTGTTCAAACTGTCCGTTTATTTGTCAACAGAGAAGAGCGTTAAGAAGCCACGAGAAACGTGGCTGCTTAAAACCTGGTGAGGTCCAGTGCCATCGATGTTCATTTGTAGCCAGATCTGAGAAATCTCTAAATCACCATGTCCTGGTTCACAGTAAAGACAAGGACATTAAACAAGGCAAAAGAGCTTGCCTTCACTGCAAGCTTTGCACCTTTACCTGCAAGCAGGAGCGATGTATGGCCCAGCACGTGGCACTGAAGCATGAGGGCGCTCGGCCATTCTGCTGCCGTTTCTGTGATTTCAGCACAGCACGCCGCCACCGCCTGGATGCCCATGAGTCCATGCACACAGGTGTTGGCAGACACTGCTGTGAGCTATGTGGTCAGACCTTTGGCACCTCATCTAAGCTACGGCTGCATCGCCAGCGGATCCACGAACGGCAGGCCACCCACTTCTGCTCTTTGTGTGACTACAAAGGCTACAATCCTACTGACATTAGCCGCCACACCCTCAGCTGCCACACTGGAGCGTTAAGCCATCCCTGCAACCAGTGCGAGGCCCGCTTCAGCTCCGATATTGCCTTGAAACAGCACTGTAAGCGGACACACCAGGCTGCCAGCAGCCAGCGCTGCACTCTCTGTAGCTTCACCTGCAACAGCAAGTCCATGCTTAAAGCCCATCTGCAGTGTGAACATTCTCCAAAAGAGAACGCCACGTCACAAGAAAATCCAGACTCTCGGCTAGTTCCTGAAAAGCCAGGCAAGGTCTCCCTCTCCCACAAATGCCCAGACTGCTCTTTCACAACTGAAAAGAGGCTGCAGCTCGTCCAGCACATCTTGGATAAGCATGAGGGAGGACATGAGGAGGAAAAAAATCTAAAATGTGACATCTGTGGCTTCTCTTGTGTCCATCAGCTGGTGTTTGACCAACACATCCGTTCACATGGTGGTACTTGTCTCTACAAGTGCAATGAATGTGACTTCTCAACTCGTAACAGGCAGAAAATCACTTGGCACATGCGTATCCACACAGGAGAGAAACCGTACCACTGTGAGAAGTGCAGTTACACGTGTGCTGATCCGTCTCGGCTCAAGGTATGAAACATCATAAATGAAACTGTAACACCACGGATATTTTGTTCAAAACCTGTAGCACAGTAATCTTCATAAAAATGCAGAGTACTTTATTTTAGTGCCATAACCAATAGTAGGTCTTGGCATGTTAAACTTGACAATGATCTTAACATCTTATTAATTATTTTACCCCAGAGTAGGGCACACTGGTTAACTTTGAACAGTGATTGAAATTCTTGATGTAATGAATATAAATTCTTGATGTAATGAATTTTTCTTGTTATTGTCTTCATTTCAGTATCACATGAGGATTCACCAGGATGAGCGTAAATATCTCTGTCCAGAGTGTGGTTACAAATGTAAATGGATAAACCAGTTAAAGTACCACATGACAAAACATTCAGGTAACCGCCTTCTTTCGGAACACTCAATGAAAAATCCACTTATGCCAGAAACATTAAATAACCAAAGACATATTTGGAGTCCAAGTGTTGTTTCTTTAATCTAGAACTGCAGCCTGCAAGGGTATTTTGGTTTTAAATGTTTGTTACAGCTGCGTGATTTGATTGTCAGCAAAGCCTTGCTGCCGCAGTTTTAGACTAAAGCAATATTTGTATTTGAAACATCTCATTTCTAATCGACTACATCTGGGGTAAGTTTGAAATTGAGTGAGTTTTCTCCAAGCTTTTCCTTTAAAAATGCAAAAAGTATTCCTTAACTACTCATTGATTCCTCTTTTGTGCCCTAAAAGGAGCCAAGTCGTACGCATGTGAAGAATGTGAATATCGCACAAACCGAGCCGATGCCCTGCGTGTCCATTGTGAGACACGCCATCGAGACGTGCGCTCCTTCATATGTGAGAAGTGTGGCAAAGCTTTTAAGACCCGCTTTCTGCTCAAGACACACCAGAAGAAGCACAGTGACGAGCGGCCTTATGTGTGCTCCATGTGCCAGAAGGGTTTCCGCTGGCCGGCTGGCCTGCGCCACCACTACCTCTCCCACACTAATCAGCTGCCATTCCGCTGCCTCTACTGCCCCTACCGTGCCAAGCAGAAGTTCCAAGTGGTGAAGCACTTACGGAAGCACCATCCTGACCAGCCCATGCAGGGCGGGGTAGATAAGGACCCTGACACACACATTGTTCCACTGCAAAAGGCCCGTCTTAGGCCAAAAGAAGATAGCCAGGTGGATGGACAGAAAATTAGTCCATGATTTGATCCTCAGTGTTTTTCATTTCACAAAAGATACCGTAGCTGTCCTATAATGAGCTTCTGCTCAAGTGAATCTGAATCAACACCTTTTAGCTGAATTAATTTTTAGTTCTAAACACATTATTCAAAAAGATAATCAATTCATTCATAACGTGGAAAGTGACAACATTTATTTAGGTCATTGCCGGATAGCTTGCCTAAGAATAGCTTGTGTCCTTAAACAACTGATTTGCTGACGTCAAAGTGATCATGGATAACAGTTTCAATCGATGTCAGGTGCAATATATGGTTCTATTATGGGCACCAACAACATCGACAGTATTGTTTCTTTAATGAGGCACCAACACAGCACAGAAAGACACTTGCTACTATACAGAGGGACCACAGTTTTCCCACCAATACCTAAACTAAAATGCTCGTTTTATAGATTACATACATAAAATGAGCCAAACGGTGATAGCTGACTGTGATTAGCATGGCAGCTTTAAGGAACATAGACAGAGTATAGTTTTTATATGTATGGGTATAGGGAATATTTGTATTTTTTTTTATTGGTTATTTTATGTCAGTTTCTCTTTCTCTCTGTCTCTCTTTCTCTCTCACATGGTTTTATATATGTACATACATTTTATATATGCATCAAGGCAGTGTTATTGTGTTCACAAGGAATGACACTGTAATGGAACTGGCCAGTGCTACATACAAAAATATGAAAAACAGGTTAATATCTAGTTTACAGCATCTATAAAATTTGGGTCTCAAATAAAATGAAAGTACTTAGTGAGTGAAGTATAATGCATAAGATGCTTCCAGACAGCTCTAGTGGATTGTATAATTAAGTAATCCTTCTACCATGCTCTGTGGCATGTGTAAAAAGATGTGTAAAAATGTGTTTACAAGAGAGCTCATGGATAGCAGGAGCTTCAGTCACAAAACTGCTCAACTGGCTGTTGTTTTAATTTGACCAATGACTTAAGTGACATCTGCATGTAGATCTATGGGACAGAATCAGCAAACAGGGCTGGAAATGGTGCTTTAACTTGCGCTAACTTGCAATGAGTCTTTTACAGCGCTGTGGAGGAATTTTGGCCCACACATTACGTGAGAGTGATGGTCATGCATTAGTGCGATGTAAGGAAAACGGGACAGGCAGCTATTTCTCAGTTGACTGACAGTATCAATACAGGACATGATGAGACTGTGTCAGCAAGAATAGTCTGTCCACAACTACACAGAGACACCTTTAAGAGTTCAGTGGTGTAAAAATCATGAGCATTGTCTACAGAGATGTAGAAGAAGTGAAATGGTCAGACTAATTAACCTTTACTATATTCTCCACAAGTACATGTGTGGCATACAAGAAAATGGTGTAGGCCTGCATGACCCCAAACCCGGGATGGGATGGGATGGGATGGGGTGGTCCATCACTGCAAATTAATGCAAAGTTGTTTTTATTCTATGATGGAATGTTTCTGTCTTTATGGATCAAAAAAGTGCATTGAGTATCACTACTGTGAGACTACAGGTAAAAAGATTAACAAGAATACAAAAACAGGACTTTCAGGACAACAGTTGTGGTTTATTTTAGAAGACAAGAACTACAATACAAGATTGTCAGGAAGAATGTATATCGACAACAACAAACTTGACAACAATTAAACATTTAATAAACTGTTATAACTTAAAATTGCTCCTGTAAATACTAAGTTATAGGTGTACAGTGCTCTATATTTTGTTTCTATAGCTCATTTAAATGCACAATGCTTCATCAGTGTTTAATCTACAGCTATAAATACTGACCACGGGTAATTGAGAAGGCACTATACTGACAAACCTTTTTAGCTACGCTTCAGTTATTTTTTTTAATTAAAACATTTTCACTGAAGTCTACATATCTCATGACAAGAGCAATAAAACCTGAATACTAAAGCCTGAATTTTATTGTTTCTTTATTTATTTTTTTTGGCCTATTATGCAAGCTGGGTTCAACCTACAAGCAGTAGTAGTGATGTTATGATTTCTATGTGCGCACACAGCAGTATGAAATATGAATTTTTCTAACTTTCTGAATGACATCTTTCCTATGTGTGGAAATGTTTGTGCATCTATGGCATGCTTATTGTTACACTTAATGTTTGTCTAAGACGCTTCTGTAATAGCGATGTGAACAAACAGAGAGGACGGGCAAATGCTTGTCCCATCTTTTGATAAAAGATGGATGTGGCGATAACCTGGAAGGGAGAGAGACATAAAGGCATAAAGTTTAATGGCCATTTAATAATTCACATCTTGTTTAGCATGGAGTGACTTTGTCCTGATTGCTCACTCACCTGGCTGAATGCAGGAGAAAGGCAATGTGTATTGCCCTATAAAATCATTCTTGGTTGCCATGTCGTAGTCCTCCACAACAAAGCGTACCAGCGCCATCTCAGGAGTTTGAACCACAAACTCTAATGTTTCATTCCAGCATGGGTTGAGTCCTGCTCAACAGAAGGAATACAATGCTAACTGAAAGCACTCATCCCATTACATGATGATGGGTAGTTCATGTAATCAGTATTGCAAAGAAGCATATCTTTCCTTTTCATATGGATGGCCAAATGAGATATCTTTTCTCACCATTGTTCTCGATGTAACTGGTCTCTTGTTTGGCCTGGTCCAGAGGTACGCCATATATCTCCACCCTCACAAAAGGGTCTACAATGGAGCCTTCTTTGTTGTTTACTTTGGGGAGCTGCTGGCCACTGATTACCTAAAAGCAAAGCGGCAAGGGATCAGACATAATATTTTTGGTTATATTTGTCTCACTCAAGTTATGAAAGCATGGATTAGAACTGATTAGTGAATCTTTCATTGCCTGAATAGTGAGGATGAGGGGACAGTAATCCTTGCGATCCTGGGGCCTCTCTGGATTGAAATGTTGCTCACTGTTGCGCAGGATCTCAGGTTTCAGGACGTATCCGCAGCGGTTATTCTGACTGAAGAGACCATCATTAAGATCCATCTCCAGCCCTGCTGTCTGGAAGTTTAAAGCCACTGTGGATCAGAGACATATCAGCACTTAATGCAGTTTAACATCCACTTCCAAGATCCAAGCCCTTTTTGCATGAATGCAATTTACAGCTTTGAAGACATTTCCATTCGGCGTATTTGCACAGTAGCATACTTTCTAACTTAGCCTCAGTTAGATAAAATTTATCTGTGCTTTACCCATTTGGCATCCCACATTCCACATGTCTTGAGGGCAGTAGTTTGAAGAATCTGTCCTTAGGCCACTAGGATACACTCTGGTAATCTGCCTTATGTTGTGCTGAACAAAATCAGCTGCTGTGGGCATAGTGGACACACAGGCATGTTACAAAGGACTACAAAGGACAATCCTTCTCTACTGTAAGACTACAGGTAACAAGATTAGCACTGATAAAAACATAGGACCTTCACGACAACAGAATTTTGCTATATTTTTAGAAGACAAGTACTACAATGGTCAGGGAGAATGTATATTGACTATTCAATTAGATTTCTGTTCAAAATAAAAATGTTATGGGCCTTTTTTCCATCTTTGCGAAGGGTGCCAATAATTATGAAAACCGTTGTATGTTGGGAATTTTTTTTAATTTTACTAACTGCAACCATTGTTACACATCATATATGTATTATTAAACATTTTTATTTGCAGTGAACTGGATCAAACTCAAACAAAAATATGAGGAAAAATAATCAACCTTTAACTGAAGTAAATTTAATTTAAGAAAGCAAAACCCCTTACCGAATATCTATTACAAAACTGTATGTCACAATTATTGGCACCCATAGAAATTCTTACAAACAAATTATAGCTGATGGATTCAAACTCTTAATCAGACATTCATGACCACCTGTTTAACTGGGGTATAAATATGAGGTGAGTCAAAGGCCACATTCGCTCAGTCATTCATCAACATGGAGCACGTTAGAGAATACACCAGCAAAATGAGACAAAAGACCTTCGTATACACACATGCTGGAACATGAAAATGCCCATATGTACTGTTAGTGCATCAATTAAGGAATAACTAGAGATGTAGTGAAAAGGATGCATGTTTACATTTATGGCTTTTAGCAGACGCTTTTATCCAAAGCGACTTTCATTCCCTAACTTTAAGGGACAGTCTCCCTGGAGCAACTTGGGGTTAAGGGTCTTGCTCAGGAACCCAGTGGTGGTAAACTGAAGAAGGGATTTGAACCCATGACCTCATGGTCCAGAGGCAAATATCTTACCCACTAGGCCACCACCACCCCTCAGGGGCAGTTTTTATCTTACAGGCAGAAAAGTATAGCCTTCCTGAGAATCTCAGTACAAGCAGGTCTTGCTTCTGTCCAAGGAAAACCCTGCATCTCATGTTTTTTAGATTTTTACAATATGTGAATACAGAAGCTGTCCTTTACATTGTGTGGAACTACCATGATAGGTTAACAAACAGAAATGCTTCAAAATGACTTGGAAGTCAAGAATGTTTTGCCTTCTCTTGTAAAGGTACAATTTTGAAGATCCTTGTTTTTGTTTGAACAGTGGTGCTATGTTTAAACATGTAGTATAAAGTTTAGCTCTTCTGTTGCTCATTCTTGACTTCTTTGGGCAAAGTATTGTTTTTCTATTTATTTTTTATTGCAAGCATATATGTCTTTTTTTACATTTCTGCATAAAATGTAGTATTTACTACTACCTGCCGACACACAAATCTGCAATAAAAGTGTTAAATTTCTGAGCCTACCTGCATCTTTGATATGTTTGCGGGCCTTGGATTCAGAGAAGGAGGATATGTCATAAAACTTGCCATGGATGCGTGAATGTTCAAAGCTGCTGAAATGTTCATTCTTGCAGTAAATGACAAGGTCTGAAAGCTCCTTGGTTAGATTTCGCTTTGACTTCTGGACAAGAAATAAACATTTAAAACATTGATTAAATAGTTGATTCCAGGTAGGTAAAGAAAGTAAGGTTTTATCTGGGCTGTTCACCATATTTTATTTTAACCAGGTGATTTTAAGCAACCTATTGGTAATCCTAATCCCAACCTAATTGTTTTTTTCCCCATTTTTAATTTTCTCTCAGTGTAATTATAGGAAGATCTCAATGTAGTATTTCTATCCCCTGTTGTACAACAATACCATCAATCTGTGTCACACAGCACTACCAAACTCTGTACTTGTGATACTTTTGAACCATGAACACCAGTCCTAGATTTAGAACACATTTGGGAGTTGTGGTTAAGTCCTCTCCACAGGAGCTAAACCAGAACAATAAATATCACAGCATACTCTCAAAAGTGTTAAAGCAGACAATATGACTGAGTGTAATTTGAGTATAACAAATTCCAGCTGTGCACATGCTGCCTACCTTGCTGTCTGATGGCAAATTCTCTGTGGTCAGGCTGTCCCTGCGCAGTTCTGATGAATCTTCTTCATCACTCACTTCACCACCTGCTGGATTTTCAGCGTCCAAGGACTCTAGTCCTCCGATCTTCTTCCCTTTCACCAGAATTTTGCCCTTTAGCTCCTGAAACAAATAAACATGTATGCAAGGCATTGTTTCTCTGGAAAATCCCAAATGCATTATTATTAACATTTTGTGTGAAACTTTCTACTACTGTCCGAACATACACTAGTATTTGAAAGTTTGGAACAAAGTTTTAAACAATAAAAAAGTACTTTCAGGACCTTTTAGGCCTTCAGAGATGGCCTAATGGTTTTTAGGAACTACAAAAATGTCACATGTATAGAAGTGTGCTTTTTTTCTGCATTTATTTAGATCTGGAGGCCTAGCTTTAAAAGTCATGATTCTCTACTGTAGTGTGTGTATAT
>JBBJLS010000002.1:21700532-21719166 GCA_037577275.1 Bryconaethiops microstoma | reverse complement strand
CTTGAAAAGTCATGATTCTCTACTGTATTGTATATATATATATATATATATATATATATATATATATATATGCATACGCATTGAGTGCATTGGGTGATTCCTCAGTTGTAAATGCTGATGGAATCCATTGTGATACATTGTACCAGCCTATTCTGAACATCAATATATGTAGATTCCATGTAAGTGAACAAAAACAGGGTCAATCTACAATCAGATGTCCACAAACAAGTGGGAAAAGTGGTTCAATAGTGCTTAAAGCTGCCACTAGGTAACAAGCAATGAGTAACCCTAGCTCACCTCTGGAGATGGCAGCACACTAGGGACTTTGCCATCTAATGTGGTCTTCAGCAGCATGTCACCAAGGTTATCCTTCAAGTGCTGAGCCATGACTTTCTGTTGCTCTGTGCTGCACCGGTTTTCAAGAGACAAGATGACTGGATATTCTGAGGCCTGATTGAAAACATATATTATACGTTATTATTATATGTTATTATTGTTTTCTGTTTTGTTTATTTTATAATTTGTTAAAGAGCAATCACCTTGAAGGCATACTTCGCCACTATGGCAATTACATCTTTAAAGAGAATCTTAGATGTGAAAGTGTGGCCGTGGTACACAATAGGCTCTCCATTGGAACCGTCCCAGCAGTCAATCTCCAAGCAGCGGCAACCCCGCTTCAGAGCCCTACAGAAAGGTTTATTAGCTTCTTCAGAAAAGCCAACTAACCTTTGACTGAGTTTTATCCTACATTTAAGATATATAACCTAAAATGCATTGTTAATGTTTTGAATAAAATAGCCATTATTGGATAGACACATTCTCACAGGTTTTTCTACTTTTCTTCACAGAGAAAATCTTGTGCAGTATACAATGGAGCACACTCAAAGTGACTAAATCTGTATTGTTTACTGAATGTAGGCCTCCACACTGCTTCTCCCTTTCAGTTGATCCTCTAGAAGGTATGTGTTGTGTGAGGAGGAGACAAAATAACAGTTGAGAGGCTGGGTCATGTCCTGAAAGAGACGTTGGTCTTCTAAGTTGAAGATGGAACCATCAGCCGAGGTCAGATACATCAAGAATCCGTCTACTGACATGGTGAGGTTGGCTTTGGCTGTATTGGAACACACAGAAGATATACGTGCACACTGAATTCAGTAAATCGATAAAGCACTTCTACTTAGAAACTGTACTGGATGACCATTAAACTTTTATAATAAGTTCATGGCATTAGCTGCATAATAAAGTATAACAGTTCTCTTAGCGAACACACCACAGCATACAGTGTGAACAGCATGAAACAGTTCTCTGCATTTAACCCAATCACCAAGTGAAGCAGTGGGCAGCCAGGAAAACAGCAGCTGCGTTTGAGGACAGGACCTTGCTCAAGGGTACCTCAGTGGTACTACTGGCGGTCCTGGGATTCAAACCCACAACCTTCTGATTGCAGGGGCAATTCCCTAACCAGTGGGCCACCAACTGCCCCAAGATGTTTAAAGAAATAGTCCAAATATTTTAATGTGACTCTATATTAACAAAGACTAGTAAGGACCACCTAGAATCATGCAGTTGAAATCAACTGAAGTCTGACTGGTTTCTGGGTTTTTTATTATTTGCCTTTCAGCATAGGTTATTCTTTTTCAGAATCAGAGATCACATATTAAAGCAATATTGCCTGTATCCGATGGCTCATATCGCTGGATCAGCTCAAGTGCATGCTCTTGACTTCTATCTCCCTCCAGCTGTTCCTCCCGCAGAAACTCTTCCAGATCACAGTGTGAAAGTGTTTGTCCATCACTGGAATACTCCTGGAACAGCTCCAACACATCTGTCCGTTGGGTAAGCATCTTGTAAAAGTGGACGAATTCCTCACCTCCCAGTAAGCCTGTTTGGCTCTTATCAGCCATCTGTGTCAAGACAAGTAAAGTGGAAAAACACACAGATAAAATCTGATTTTTAGGGACTTTTAAGGTTGATTCACAGACAAATTGAGTAGTTAATAGAGAGGTATTGAGTATTTATTACTGCCACCCTGGTCAGCGATGAAGCTTTCACAACCTTCACTTCGGGTTGCCATGTAACAATATGTACCTACTACTAAATATGGAACTAATGTGGAATTTCACATTTTTATGATATATTGGAATAGTGTATTAAAAATAGATTGTATTTGCCTTTTTCCAATATAGGTAAGTAAAATGATTAGTAGAAGCAATACAATCCACGCCTCACCTTAAAAAGAGAATTTGCATGGTCTTCATTCATGTCCATATTCAAGAGCTTCAGAAGCCTGAGAACCTCCTTAAAGCTTATCGTGCCATCTTTGTTTTTGTCTGCTTTCAAGAACAAGTCAGAGACCCACCTGAGCAAAGAGCTTGTTAAAGGAAAACACATTCTTAGGCCTAATTTTATTACTATTAACATCAGTCTCAGAATGCGTCGAGACTTATTATTCAGTAATGTCTTTGAAGTGTGGACTCATATAAATGCTCTTATGGTTACAAGAGTGAGATGGAAAGTTTGGGCCTCTTGTCAAAATATGTACTCTGTTATTTTTCTAAGTAAAAATAAGTACACATCCTCTACAGAGATCACCCTTCCTAATGTTTAACACACACTTACTGTTTATCTGCTGAAGTTATGTTAAAGAAACATAAAACATAAAATATTGGCTCAAAGAACATTTTATATTTTAGTTTTTTCTAGACTGTAAAACTTAGTAAATAAATATAAATTGTGCTCTAAAGTTTGCACTAAAATGTTGTTTTATTGACATTTTATCTTGTTTTTCCCTCCGAAAATCAATGAAATGTCAAACTTCAGCATACATCTGTACATAAGAAGGATACTGGTCTAGTTTCTCACTCCCATCCATGTTCTCCAGGTTCTCTATGAGGGTCCGCATGCCCTGAACCCAAGCCTGAGCCTCCTCAGCTGACTCAGCCACAAGGTCTAGGTTCCCACGGCGGCCACGAAAAACAAGTGTAAAGCAGCGTTCTGGTGGGAACTCATCTCCTGCATTCAGGAACACCTCAGACTCATGACCCTCACGTACTGCCTCCACATCACCTACAGAGACTACAGATGCAAACCCCAGAGAGAGAGAGAGAGAGAGAGAGAGAGAGAGAGAGAAAGAGAGAGAGAGAGAGAGAGAGAGAGAGAGAGAGAGAGAGAGCAAATTCAGCAGTGTTAATAACGTCTGGTGGGCAACACTGTTTTAACTGTATGATGTTGATGTTTCTGGTTAGCATAATGATTAAAATCAGTCGTCTGAGTATTGGCTGTGGCCACAAAGCATTTTGCTTCTTCTATCTTTTTCTGATTATGCAAATGCAAGTTTTCAATCAGTACCCAGAGTTCCACATTAATCCACATAAATACTGACTAATCCAGCGGAAAGGGATGAACATGATGGATTTCAGTGTGCCTACTAACAATAGCCTCTCTTGCTGGAGAGGATTTGACACATTTTGGGAGAACCTACAGGTTGAGTAGGAGTTTATAGCCCAGCTGGATTTATATGCGATGGTCTTGCAATCATCCTGCAGTTTGTAGTGACGGTGTCCTCTCCAAATGCGAGACTTTGCTTTTCTCAAGACGCTTCCAGCCTTCATAATCTCAAGACTGGCATGAGGCTGGGCACCTGAAAGGTCATGGAACAAGATCTGTCAACAAAGCATGTTCAGTGCTCTCACTTTGCTTGTATTGTTTGGTCAGTTATGACAAATTGCATGGCAGGTGAACTTACAACTTTTCTGGGGAGATTCCATTTCCCACAAGCGGCTTATCTGTGGACGTAAATGTTTATTAATCTCTTCTTTTTGTTTCAATCACCTTATACCGCAGACACATTGTTGACCTCATAATCAGAGCTCAAGTCACCAGTCACTTACTGTGAATGATAAAGCCTTTTTCTGAATGAAACACATGTCGATTAATTACTCCACTACGTAAGCCATTACTGAGATTGTGCCTTGTTAATTGAAACCCAGTTTATCTGATCCCCTCAGATCTAGTGCTTTTTGTTGTGGTACCATTCATGGGCATCATCTGGAGGCTGGGTGTGTACCAAATTTAAAGAGAACGCCCAGGAGCTGGTCTGTCCTGGGAACATTCGAGAAATCCCTGGAGCCAGGTTTTCTGTATCAGGTTTTCTGTACAAAATTCGGACTAATAGCTTTCATCTTTTGTTACTGAAGAAGAGCAAAACTGAGAAATATTCTTGACACTCTAAACTCAAATTGCACCCACACATTTCATTATTTTGTATAGGGAAATTAAACTTAATCCCCCATCTTGTGTTAGACTGCTTTGTCATTTTATACATTTACGGCATTTTGCAGATGCTTTTATCCAAAGCAAGTTCGCTTCCCTAACTACAGGGGACAGTCTCCCTGGAGCAACTTGGGGTTAAGGGTCTCGCTCAGGGACCCAGTGGTGGTTTGCTGAAGGTAGGATTCAAACCCATGACCTCTTCATCCAGAGGCAAGTATTCTACACACTAGGCCTCCACCACCATACAAACATTTGATTCTGGCCATCCTGCCAGTGTCATATCTGAATTTGTGCAGAATCAGAAATCTGTTAATACATGGGCACGTGCTGCAGTGCAGTCACGTATAAGTCATGCATCATAGCTATAAATGTCTCTGAAACAGGAGACAAATAAACTGTACACAGAGCCTGTGTTATGATCCAGTGTGGCCCCACTGCACTAGGAAAAACACTAGGCTAAAGGTTTACTTATGAAACGTCTACTCAGCAGATGCTGTGAGAGCAGTTTTTTTTCACAGTACAGATGTATCAAGGTATTCAAACATGCAGCATAGTGTGTAAATAATAAAACTGCAGTTGTTTCATTCAGACTGTTTAGCTTCATGATTCACCGCCACAGAGCTAGAACATGTTGTGTTTTTTCTTAAGGAGACTAAGTATGCTTCTTCAAATCTATTTCATTTTAGCCCTAAAATGCAGTCCCACTTCTGTCATTTGTATGGCTGTCCTGTCCAGATGCTTTACAGTGCAGTTAAATTAGAACATCTTTGTATGCATGTGCAGGTCTATAGAGGAGATAAAGCCGAGCTCTTAAAATAGCAAAGAGCAAAGTACAAATGCATGCAAAACCACAACTTGACACTCCATCCCATCCCTTATGCAACATGAACCTAACTCTCCAAGGGGGAGATGTACCACAAATATATCTACCACATTTACAGTAAAGAGCTACTTTTCTAGCTGCTGACTTGGAAATTTCTTTCAAATGGAAGCAGAAGAGCAGCAGGCAGAAAAAACACTCACCGGACTGGAAAGTGTCCTCTCAAACCAGACTTTGTGATGGAAGAAAGACAGCAGCTGCGCTGGTCCAGACAACAGGGAGTGCCTATAGGGAGGCTGTGCCCTCTGCTCTGACTGAGCACACTGAGAGAGAGAGAGGCTGGCTTGAGCTCAGTGCTGCTCTCCTCCCTCTGCACTCCCTCCTCCCTGCCCCTCTCACCCTTTCCTCACCACACCCACTTTCTCTTTTTCTGCTGTCATGCTGCCAGACTTCCATTTGTTAACTCCACCATCTTCTTGTCATTGTGCATTAATGCCACTTTATTCACAACCACAAAGCTACAACGTGTTGTGTTTTGTCTTAAGGATGCTACTTTGAATTAATTACGTTTTAGGCCTACAATGCAGAAATGCATTGCACTCTCTGTCCTTTCTTTATGTCCTTGCCTAGAGTCATTGTAAATGCATTTCATGCACTTTATGACAGTATATTACATTAAGTACGAATACACTGTGTCATTTATAAATAGTATCCCAATGACGACATGATGACAGCAGTGAAAAGTAACAGATTTCACTGAAAGCTGATTTTTTTAAATAAACAATTTTGATGCAAGGCCCCATGGTGGTGCAGAGGGTAGCCTCTTGCCTCACACCTCAAAGAGTGGGTTTTTGAATCTGGGTCCTAGCCTTGTGTGTGTGCAGTTTGCATGTCCTCCTCATGGTGGCATGGGTTTCCATCATGCGCATCAGGTGAAGTGGGGATTCTAAATTGACCGTAGGTGTGAGTGTGTGAGTGAATGTGTACGTCCTGCTGTGGGCTGGCTCCTGGTCCAGGGTGAGTCCCTGTCACGCGCCCATTGGCCCCGGGATAGGCTCTGGGTACCTGCAACCCTAGCTAGGGTTTGACGCAGTATGGATGCTCTGTTAAGGTTTTAAAACAGAATGTTCACTTTCCAGTCCATATTTGGAAACTAAAATTCAAAAACAGCCTGTTTCTGTTAATGCCACAGCTATCTATTGCCAGAAGTCCAAGAAACACAACTTGTTTTGCTCTTTCTAGGTTAGAAGGATGAGTCTCTGTCTTCCCCCATCACTCAGTGTGATTCTAGAAACCTCTCCTCCAAGCATGTTGAGGAGTCCAGTGATGTTGCATTAGCAGCATTTTGTAAAGATGCTGAGGCACTTCACTTGACTTGGAAGAAACATGTGTAACCTTCATCCTCCCAGTGTTGGTAGCATCATGTGATTTGGGGAGTTCTAGTTTGTGGGTAGTACTGGACACTGGTACTGGTGTGAAATTTGGGACAAAAAATAGTTCTGCTATGTCACAAAAGCCAACTCATTTGAATAGGCCAGTCTACACTTTTGACCTGAAGTAATCCCCACCCATTCATTGTTGAGGTTATAAGGAGCATTTCGATTTGGGTTGCATCTTGGGTGAGGCACAATATGGGACAATCAGAGGTTATTTACCTGTATCACTGTTAAAGGGCCAGTAACCAAGAAAAAAGTGCTTAGTTCTAGTTAGCAGGTGTCACCAGTATATCCGTAAAGTGCTGGTATGCATGCAGATATTCGCTAAAATCAAGCACAAGAAAGACAAAGAGAAGCTGGTCATGCAGAAATGTTTTTGAGTATGTAAACATACACAAATGACACAAGAAGACCTCTGTGAATAAACATGCAAGAAATATTTAGAATATGGTTGTTTTACTCATGTTCCTGTAAAACAGCCTCCCTTTTTGTTATTATTATTTTTTCATATTTTGAAAATACCAGCTTTACATTGTGTGAAACATTTTAGATGAATTGACCAATAGATGTGATTTTAGATTATAAAGTTACTTGGAATGTAAAAATATAATATAAAATATATGTTTATTACTTTGCCTAAGTTCTCTAAAATGGCAGTGGAACTTTGTCTAATTTGGTGCATTTTTCCACTGGTGTTATCTCTTGGAAAAAGTACAGTTCCAGTAACAAGAGCATCATAGGTATTGGAGAATACTCCAGTACTAACTACATTATGTTCAACCTTATTAAAGTGGACGGACCTACGTTTTTAAGCTTTAGGACTTTACCTAACTGTAAGATTCCACATTTTTAACATTTAGCATAATTGGAAGCTCTTGATCTTATACCAGCAGCACTTTGTACATGGCCAAGGCTTGTACTGCTGCTTTGATTTCATTAGGCTAATGCATGCATACAATTGTAAGGCAAAGTGGTATCTGAATAATAGACTCCATAGTAAAGTCTATGTATTTAAATGCAATGTCATTAAAGTCCCTGTTGGTGTAATGGTCAGGTGTCCCAAGTTATGTCCATATAGTGTATAATGGGAATTTATGCCCATACTCACACACACATATACATATACATATATAGCGATTTGATGATGATGAAAAATTGAAAATCGGCGTATTTCCCCTTTAGGTGTACAGGACAGACTACTTGTTTTTGTCCTCTCTAGCCACTGATAGATGGTTTAACGATTCGCGTCTCTGGACTGTGAGGGGGACAGACTACTGGTTTTATTTTTATTTAAGTTATTCCATATTTTATCATCCTCTCGTGTCTCCGCGGAGGACAGACCGTCTCTCAAAGCTTTCCTCTAAGTAACAACGCGAGTCTCGCGAGATCTGTCTGGTTCTCGTCTCCCAGTTCCTCCGGGTTGTCTGTTCCCGCCATCACCGCCGCATGCCGGCAGATCTCCCTCCCTCTCTCTCTGTCTCTCTCTCCCTCCTCCTCGGACAGACCCCCAGCACACACACACTGCGGGACACCCAACCGCCCCCGGAGCCGGAGTACGGTACGGAACCACAGCCTTCTTCTGGTCCAGCTCGGCACAGTTAGTTTTAAAAAGGGCCGAACAGGAGAGCCCGGGTCTCCGGCCCGAGCCGCGCTAGCCCCGTGCTAACCGAGCCGGAGACTTCTGACTGGACACTGCGAGAGTCAGATACACTTCATCTCCTTTTCTGCAGGGTGCTTCACTAAAACCGGGCTTTCTTTGGATTTTTCGAATTAATAATTACACATTTATCCAACTGCCTCGTTTTTTCGAGGTCTTTATGGCCAGAAGAAACGATTTTTAAGTTAGTTTTGGAGTTAACGTGAACTGGAGAAGATTTGTAGCACAGCTTAGCAACACTATAGTCTGTTTTTCTGCAGGGTGCTTCACTAAAATCTGTTTTTCTTTGCATTTTCTAAATTACCACCTACACATTTATCAAGTTACTTTGCTGTTCCGAAGTCTTTATGTCCAGTACAGATGATTTTTAAATTAGTTTGGTAGTTAACATAAGCTGGGTGAAGATTTGTAGCACAACTTAGCAACACTTCAGCTCGGTTTTCTGCAGGGTCTTTCACTAAAACCTGTTTTTCTTTGCATTTTCCAAATTCATATATACACGTTTTATCCATTTAGCACGTTTTCCCGAGGTCTTTCTGTTCAGTAGAGATGATAGTTTGACTGGTAGCCGTCTAGCTAGCCCCTGTTTGTTTCAATGAGAACTGATGGCTCCCCATTTCACCTCTTAACACAAACAGTATCAACTACAGATGGTTTGTTTGTTGTTGTTAATTTTCTCGGTTTATTCTAAGACGAGCTGAATGCTGTTTCCTCTCGGTTGTAGTTTGATCCAGGCTGGACGAGTTAACTTTCTGATGTGGGACCTTTAGTGGGATGGCCAGGGGGGAGTGTGTTAAAACAGTCTGTAAAGCTTTCATTTAACACTAAACCTAAGCCATTTATTTACACCCTTCTTTTTGTTGTGTTGGGAAAGGACTTTAGGTCTTTGCACATATTTAAGGGACGAGTTTTAATGCCAGTATTTATAGGGTTTTCCTTTGTTTACATTCAGCTCTTCGCTGTTTAGTTATTCTGTTGTTTAAATTAATTTGAGGACTTTGCGTTTTTGGGTTGTGCCATCAAGATGTTTGGCATGACGTGCTTGATTTTAGTTAAGAGCACTCCTATGCTGTACTGGGTTTTAATAAAGTTTTAGCTTTTTTGAAATCAAATATTGATTTGAAAAATCAGATATTTTTATATTGATTTGAAAAATCTTTAGATGTTTCTAAATAATTTATATTGTTTTATATATAACATTGTTTCTATGGCATTAAACTTAAACTACTACTCACATTACTACTCAATACTAAACACATAATTTGGCTCGTATTCCAGTCAAAATATCGTGTTTTTTTGACATATGTGTCGTACTTTATGTTTTGTTTTTGAAAGGACAGAGCTGGACTGTGGTGTTTGTGACTGAAGCGCCTTTTTTCTCCTCCTCTCTTTCTCTCCATTGTTAGGGGCTTTGTGAGGGACCCTGGCCTCATCTGCTCGACCTCCACAGCATTCAAAGCCCCCAAATTTGTGCTCCTCGTCCTGCCGACGCTCATATGGCTGTTGCAGTGCCCAAACTAACCAGCGGCGGCGCTGTTCGCATCCGCTTCACCAGCCTGGACGTGGGCACCAGCAGATGGAAAGAAGGCACATTTGAGATCCATGAGAGGGACAACAAATCCAATCTGGTGTTGAAGTTCAATAGTGGTGGTACGCCAAAAAAATTCCCGGTACGCCAATGGCACTCCTGTTTAATGAGTTATTTTTTCCCAACCTTTTCCAAGTGCTTGCTTTTCCCAGGACTGCCAGTGGCACCACTAAGGTGCACTTTGAGCAATGTACCGTCCCCACACACTATGCCCTGGACGCTGCGTCATAAGCTGCCCACTGCTTCTCTTGGTGAATGGGTTAACTGCGAGAAAGAATTTCACTTTGTTCACACTGTGTGATGTGTGGTGTGTTCACATATGACTAAGGGTCACTTTACTTTTCCCAGGGAGCAGAGTGTGGGGACGCTATAAACTCAAGGATACCTCAGTGGTGCTATTTGCAGTCCTGGGATTTGAATCCATGGCCTTCCAATCACAGGGGCAGCTCCCTAACTACCAGGTCACCAGTTGCCCTAAAATAAAAACCAAACAACGCTAAAATAAACATTTATTGGGGTCTTTGAAAGGATAGGCATGGTTTGTTATTGCCCACAAAAATTTGACGCCCTCATTAAAAAAAAAAACAAAACCAAAATGTTATTTATTTTTCATGATTATTCATGAAATCAATCGTTGCAGCACTGATCTCAACAGACAGCTAAGATACCAAGCAGCTGCTTTAGATGATGGGTGCTAGTATGAACACAGTTTGCATGCACCGCAGTTTAAACTAATTTGTTTGCTCTTGTCATTACAGTTGAACCACAACGTGAAAAATGTTGTTTTGGTTCCGGCGCACAGTCATAATCGCTTGTCACTGACACTAAAAGACTCAAGCGTCGTCATTTTTGAGAAGATACCTGTAATGGTTGCTAAGAAATTGAAGGACTACCTTGAAGGAATAAAGCAGGGAAAACAAACTGGTATGTCTGAACTTTGAATACAACTTAAACTTTAAGTGCCACAAATGGGATTAATAAATAATGAGCACAATCTTTTAGAAATCATTAATAGTTCCTTTACTTGCTCATTTTTCAGCTCTTAAGACAAACCAAGGAAGTGCCAGTTTTGGATTAGTACTTGGGAACCGAACAGCGCAGAATGATTCAGGGTTATCTTCATCAGAAAAACAGGTAAAACATTCTTATCTGCTGTTTTATTTTGGAGTGGTGAATGCCTAAACTGACTGGAGTTTTAATCTCCCTTCCTTGTCATTGGTTTATGCTCTTAAGACAACACCAAGACGCTCGAGTTTGGACAGCAAAGAAGAGAGTATGCCGCGTAAGCCCCTGGGCAGTCCCAGTAGAGTCACGTCAACACCTGTGCGAGGTGGACTCTCAGAGAACAGGTTTGAAAATTTCATTTGTCTTGCTCTTTGATGATGCGTTCTCCAGACTGGTGTTTAGATGTTTTTCTCATGTCAGAAATTAAGGTAGTGAAGTTCAGACTGATTTCTGTGTCTTACAAATAAATAAAGCGTAAAAAAATTACAATTTAAAGAACCAATATGACATGTACAGGGTAATGCCTGGTGATGATTTGTTTGTTTGCTGAGTATATAATGATAGTGTTATAAGATTGGCTGAGTGTTTTCACACTACTGGTAAAACATGTCGGCTTTGTTTGAGTTTACATCATGGTCGTATAGCTTGCCAAACCTACAGATTAGTTAAATTTCAATTTTGACAGCCTATAGAAAAGAGATGGTATTAACTTTAGTTTGGGAATGTATTGGGCTCATGAACAAGGTTGATTTTTTAATGAATTTCTGATCCCTACCTTTAAGTTCCCCTAACTAAAGATGTTTTGTCTAGTTAATCATATTGGTTGAGCTGATCTGATGTTTGTTTTCTCCAGAAGTGAGAAGAGGAAGAGGCTGATGAGCTCAGAGACTGACATGACTGAAGACTACCCCAAAGAGAACGACTCCTCCAGGTAGTCAGCATTTTCTCATTTCTAATTCTAGACACATTGATACAACAGGTTTTTTTTTCTTCTTCTGATTCACATCTTTCATATCGTTTTGTAAATATACCGTTCACTTGATGCAATCGAAATATAGGTAATTCATATCTGACACTTGCACAATACATCTGTGATTTAAAGTGCTTAGCGGAAGAGGAAGCAATGCTTTTCAACTTCCGTAACTCCTATAGGTATGAAGTGTAGTAAACAAAGACTATGTTGCTGGGAACACATTGCTAAGCAACAGCTGCAACTTTAAAGTTTATTTGCTAACAGGACTATTTTTCCCTAGCAGAAGCCATAAGCGGACACGAAAATCGTTAAAACAAAACTGTCAAGTTTCTTTTGTCATTTTGGCAAGTAGCCATATGAGTGGAATTATGTGTAGTCTGCTGGTCATCAAGGATTAGAGATTTATTTTTTTGATAATCGGCATGATCCTTTGAAAAGTTGATTCTAAGACAAAATACCCATAAAAGTCAGAAATTATTAGTACTGTAGTTTTAATATATTGTTGTAGTATATTACATGTCTCACTTCTGGTGTTATGATAGGATTAATTATTGTGCTCCTGAATGAATCATTCTCCAGAAAGATCCAAACCAAAAAAATGGAGAGGTACTTCTCCATTTGTCCGCAGTGATTCTGTGTAGAGTAGGCAAAACATCCAGACTTGAATATTCCTAGTACACCATGCCCTAGTTGGTTTGATATGCTGTGGTATCATTAGCCCTTAATCTAATAGACCATTCTGTTACTGCTATAAATCTGCTATTGACTTTTTTCAGTGCTGTGCTTTGAAATTTTTATGTATCATGTAAGCCAATATTCAGTCTTTTCTCTTATTTACCTCATGAGAAATGGTTTAGAGACTTCTGCTTTTCTTTTTGGAACCACTACTACATAGCCTTCTTTTGACCATGTTGCTAAATTGGGTTGCTTTTTATGCAGGAGTTGCCATTCTGTTCTCAGGGAACAATGTTTTGTTTGAGTGTCCTGCACTTCCCCCATAGAAGCCTTCAGTTTAGCCATGATTTGACACTAAGAAACGGGTGAGACAATATGATAATGATTGTGGGATGAAACAATATTACAATTATTTACATTTTATGATGCAGCAAGTTTTGTAGTTTGTGATTTCACCCTTATATGCTATCAAAATGATTAAGGAAAAGAGCAAGCCACTCAGTTCGTCTCATTTATTTTTCCAGTTTTCGCTGCGAAAAGTATGAGTCTTGCGCCATCTTGTGGGATTCGTACGCAATGTTATCAGAGTATACGTATACCAAAATATATGAAATAAATGTTTGTTTATTAAATATTAGTTATTACTGCAGCTGTATTAATATTCAAGCCCATTCCCAAAAATGTTGGGGCAAAAGGGAAAAGAAAAACCCAAGTGGACCATCCCTAATTAGGTGGTGGTTTTTTGTTTTTTTTTTTGTTTTTTTTCCTTTTCCTTTTTACACAGAGTTCTGATAATTTTGTAAATAGTGTTGTATTTTTCATAATTCATACCATTAGCATACGTTCAGCAAAGGTAAATCTAAGACACTAAGAGCATTTTTTAAATAGAAATTTTTGTTCATTTTTTAAGTTCTTGTTTTTGCACACCCTCCATTTTATTTAAATTTTTTAAAAAATCAGAAAATAAAGGACACAATTTATTTTTATTTTCCAAGTTGATCATTGCACAGAAAATCGAACCTTAAAAAGGGAGACCCCATTACACACTTTTCATGCATGTATTGTCTTGAAGTTTGTGTCCCCTGCTGGGAGACATAATTTAAGGCAATCATTGGTAATCAGGCTTCTTCTTTTCAGCAACAATAAAACCATTTCAGACCCATCCAGAAAGTTTCTGCTCAGTTGCAAAGAGAAGTTGAAACAATCGGAAGAGAACAGGACTTCAGGTGGGTGCTTGCTTTAAGCGTTTAGTGTGAATTATGGATTTGCTAGTCTTTTTTTTTTTTTTTTTTTGCTTACTTATTTGGTTTTCTCTCTGACAGCTCCCCTTGCGTCTGCACCCCTCCAACCATCATCCTTCTATGGCAGCAGGACAGGAGCTAAAGATTACTCACAAACACATTTGTTCTTGGACAGGTACACACCTTATGACAGTTGTTTACTAATGAATGTGGAGGTTCACAGTTGGGGTGATGTTGCATTTTGTGTGGTCAATTAGTAGTGAGCAGTGTTCCAGTTAATCCGGTTTACTGTTTAGAATTCATCCTAAGGTATGCGTTCTCTAATTACTGTCCTGATGGTATGCTGCAAATAAGCACAGAACTTTCTTCAGACTGCAGTGTTCGGACACTTCACAAACGGCACAGATGATTTGTTGGTAGCCACGGCAGGCTACCATAACACGTGCCCACTCGGACACAGCCGCTGTAGGAAAGCTACAAATTAGAGCCAAAGTGGTCAACAAGCAGGGTCTGTGTAACATAGAAGGGTCAGAAGCATGCCCAGATCTCACTGGAATTTTTTCATTGAGTTTAGCATGCTTTGATTTGCCTTTAATGTTTTTGCTTGAAGTATAATCTTCATCCTTGGTTTAGATTTTAAGGATAATATTGGAATGAGATATGGTTTTGTTATTTTTAGTACAGAAGTAGGCTTACAGCTTTCCTATAGGTTTCTAAAGGTGTAGAAAAACAGTCAACTTACAATACCGTGTGTATATATGTATATATGTATATGTGTGTGTATGTATGTGTGTGTGTGTGTATATATATATATATATATATATATAATTATAATATGTGTGTGTGTATAATATATACACACACACACAAACTTGTTTATATTGGTCTCTTCTATGGTCTTTAATAATAAATTGACTTTTATCATTAAAGGCCCACCAGCACAAGCCAGTCCCCTTCCGCCAAACGAAGCCTGGTGCTGCCAAACCACTCTACTCCCTTCAAGAAAGTACGCCCATCTCTTGAATATGGAGGCTGGAATAAACAGAGACCTTCCACCCTTACTCAAGCTCAGCCTCCTCTGCAAGGGTAAGAGTTTTACAGCTTCCTCACTTTATATTCTGTTTCTAAAGTTTTAAGTGCAGTTTAATGATGCATGAGTATCTTTGCTTTAATTAGATTCTCCAACTTGGGAAACACGTGCTACATGAATGCCATTCTGCAGTCACTTTTTAGCCTGCCCTCTTTTTCAAATGACCTGTTGAAACAAGGCATCCCATGGAAGAGGGTCCCCATCAACGCCCTATTGCGGTACTGTTGCAACATAATCTCGTTTTATAAAAGCTTTTGAGATGCCATGCTGGTTTTCACTTAGGTTTAATTTGATAATATAATCTCTGTTTCCCTCCATTAGGCGCTTTGCTCATCTGCTTGCCAAAAAAGACATCTCATCTCCAGAAGTAAAGAAAGATTTGCTGAGGAGGGTGAAGAATGCCATTTCTTCTACAGCAGAACGCTTCTCTGGGTACATGCAAAATGTAAGGCATGTCTCTTACATTCATGTACTGTTCACAATACAAGGTTCAACATGAAGATTTATTATTCTGCTGAATTGACTGCTTTCTATAAACTGCAGTGTAGATATAGGGCAATCAGATTGTGCTTGCATGTGTATGGCTCAGTCCACAGAAGTAAGGGCGGTCATTTGCTTTGTCTGAGTTTTCTGCTTCTCCAACACTTCGAATGATACTTCGTGCAACAGGTAGTAACCAGCAATCATTGTAGTTGGCTTTATTTAACTCTCATTGCACAACTGGATTACGTTATCCATAGTGAGGGTGTATTTGGATATGGATGTGAAATAAATCCATTAGGTTTGCTCACCTTGATGCTTTTCTGTGTAAACAGATATGTACCTGACTTAGTACAGTGCCTGCCAGTCAGATTTATTGTTTGCGTCAGTGCCATTGCATCATGATGACTTATGCTGGTATAAGAGTGCGGTGACTAGACTATTCAGAGTCAGCTCTGGTTGAACACCAGCTTGCCAGCAGGGCAACTGGTTTCAGCGCTGCTGTCCAGCTCTACATTTTACTTTGCCTGGATAATTGGGCAAATGTTGACGTTGGTCCCTGGAGTGCCTTACTTTAAAACCCACTCTTGATTTTTCTCGGTAGTGAAGTATCATTGTTTTAAGTTGGTAACTTTTAAGCTGCATTTAGTGGGCGAGCATGTGACTTGAAATACCTCAGTGTGTTAATACTTTGGTCTCAGGATGCTCATGAGTTCCTAAGCCAGTGTCTGGATCAACTAAAGGAAGATGTGGAGAAGGTTAACAAGAGCTGTAAGAGTGAGTCCATGGCCTGGGAAGAGCCTCAAGGCACACGACTAACAGATGAGCCAGACACGTCACGCATATACACTTGTCCTGTAACTGTCAACATGGAGTTTGAAGTGCAGCACACAATCACATGCAAAAGGTAGGATGTTTTCAGTGTTAGAGTTCATTCATTTTTGTCTTGATTGTCTAATGCAGTTTCAGGCCTGTTAACTCTGACCCAATTTACATCTGGTACCTGCAAGTACCTGGAGTATCAGAATTATGTCTGGATAAGGCCATGCCACATAATGTAGTGTTAAGTGCCCCCAGGATGCATTTAAAACCTGTAGCTTAAACTTCTTCAGGAGGTGATCTGAGTCTCATTTGAGTCAAAAGTAATAGCAGTTTAAATGCATTTTGTCTCTGAGATACATTCGAAAACCAAAACCCCTACAACTACTTGTTGGCTTACTCTGACAACCGTATGAACCCAACTCACACTTATTACGTCAACTAAAGACTAGAGTTCTTAAATTGCATACAGAACTTTGCCAGGTGGTGGCGCTAACATACAAGGACAGAACACCAAAAGTATAATGTATGAGATAGTACTGCATGATATAAAAACTCGAACTAGGTTCTCCAATCACATCTGCTTCAAATGAGCCATTCCTGAGACCCATACAAATGCAAGTCAAGACTATGTGACTATAATGTTAATTGTCTTGTTACCCTGGTTATCAGTGCATACTTTATAAATTTTTTTATTTAGATGTTGCTTCTTAATGTGCTGCACAAGATAAATCTTCACTATACATGTTGTATTGGTCTATCCACATGGAAACTAGCTGTGGGGAGGTGGTAACAAAGCGCGAACAGTTCAACGACTTGTCCATTGACCTGCCTCGGAGAAAGAAAACCCTTCCTCTGAGATCCATTCAGGACTCACTGGATCTTTTCTTCAGGGTAGGCTAACATACTGTCACACACTTATTGTCACAACTTACCAATATAGCCCTCAATATTTTTTGATCTCTGACAGTTTTGTAGTATTATGTATTGTTATTTTGTTGTATCTCATTCGAAACATGTTATAGTTTATTATGTATATGGTTCTTTTCTGTTATCAAAGCAAATGCAACTTTTAAATGTTTGTGAATGTTCATAATTTTCCTCTTAAAATTTATCAACCAGCCCTTTACTGTCTTTGTAGATGGAAGAAATTGAATATTCGTGTGAGAAATGTAACGGGAAAGCAGCTTCGGTTACACACAAATTCAGCAGACTTCCCAGGTACTTTATGCTACATCATTTGATATGCTTCTGTTTTTCATCTGACAGTTTCAGAATCTTAAACTTAACCTTATCCCGTCCTTGTCTCTTCTACAGGGTGCTGATTCTTCACTTGAAGCGGTACAGTTACAATGCACAGCTGTCTCTGAACAGCAAGCTGGGCCAGCAGGTCCTGATCCCGAAATACCTCACTCTCCTTTCCCATTGCACAGAGAACACACGTCCTCCGCTCAGCCTAGGCTGGAATGCTCAGACAGCCCTGTGAGACTTTATACATCATTTACTCTAGCATCTGTTCTCAGGCTCTCCACTTTTAAAGACTCATTCATTGCACAGTTTAGAGTTTTACCTGATCTAACTCCACTAATTAAACATATACAGTAATTGTCAGACCTTTCTAGAAGTTGCTGTTTTAGAGCAGGGATAACACAAAATTGTGGTAGTATTGGTATTAAGAGCACTTGGTTCACATAAAGAATTCACAGCTTCAGTTGAGTTACTGGATGGTGAATCGAGGTGTCCATGTAATCCAACAAGAATAAAATTATTTTGGCCGATCTTTAACTATTAAAGACCCTGATTGGACAGTGGTGTTTTTGAAAGAACCCAATACTATACATTTTCCCCTCTCTTTCGTTTTTTACCGTCTCGTTTGTACACCAAAAATATTATTCATAATTCAGTATAATTCATTGTTACAGGAGTATTTCCAACATTTGTTTATTCCTTAAGAATTAAACAGGCTATTCGTATATGTAAATGACCTACCTTCTGATTGGTTGCCATGTATTGCAGCTCATTGAAAAGGCAGCATAGGACTAAAACACAATTGCTGCATAAATATGTGGGGGCTAAACTGATATGTGTAACTTTGTTGGTTTTATGACAACACACTGTAGTATATGGTTTCTGTACATGGATTGTGTGGATGGGGGGAGTGGATGAAAAACATTTTGAAACTTTAATGATATTTACATACTTTAGCATTTTTGATTCCAGAAAAGTGAGGATACATTAAAAGGCGTCACAATTGTAATGTGTAAGAGCATAATTGCAATGTTTTTATTTTTTATCAATGTCATTCAGCCTTAATTGACGGTGTCAGTGTCAACTAAAAATGGTGGTGCTGTGGCATGTGGCTCACTAGCAATTGCTTAAATTATTTCGTTATAAAAATGGAACTTGTCGCATTACGCTAGTGGTTAGGGCGTTGGCCCTGTAATCAGAGGATTGGGGTTCAAATCTCAACTGCTATTGTCACGGCTGAGGTACCCTTGAGCAAGGTACCGTCCCCACACACTGCTCCCCGGGTGCCTCATTGACGGCAGCCCACTGCTTCACTTGGTGAATGGGTTAA
>JBBJLS010000002.1:21687021-21700457 GCA_037577275.1 Bryconaethiops microstoma | reverse complement strand
GCCCACTGCTTCACTTGGTGAATGGGTTAAATGCAGAGAAATAATTTCCTCCGGGATAAATACAGTATCCAAAAAATAAAAAAATACCAGGAGGTTTCCACTATTTTGGAGCTGATATTAAAACCAAACTGAAAATCTTTGAGTATATGCTTGGCATCATTCACTCTCATTTCCTGATCTATTACATGTGCTGCATGTCATTACAGGTCCAGGACACTGAAAACATCACAGTCTATGAATTCCTCGACACTACGGTGAGGCATCAGATGTGCCATTGTGTGATTACTGACGGTTTCTTTTCATCAGATGCATTGAACAGTGAATGTATGTGTTTACAGGAAAGGTTCTATAAAATCTGAAAACACAAGCAGCATCTTATGTGACTCTGACAGTGAAGAGGACCTAACCAGGAAGGTTAATTGCAAACGTCGATTTAGTGAATCCCTCCCAGATGATGACAGGATAGAAGAGGTGAGCTGGCAGTCTCATCTTTGCCTTTATGTATATTGCACTGATGCTAGACAAGTATGACTTATTTTTGGCCAATGGTGGAATGTTTTAATTTCAGTGTTAAATATATGTCTTGATTGCAGATGTAATTCTTTTTGACTTAAGTTACAGCGTTAAAGATAAATGCTTATAAATATGTGGGTTAGAGGCATTCCAGATCGGCTGGATTTGGACAGTCTATAAAATTTTTCAGTACTGTTTTATCATTTATTTTTTGTCCAGACACAGCAGAATGGTCCTGTAGAGCAGACAGAATTTGGGAGCATGAATGATGATGAAATGCTGGCTGCAGTTCTTGAGATGAGTCGCCATGATGCTGGTCTTTCTGGGCCCCGTGATGACGAACCAACCAGCAGCCCTGACACTGGGTTTGGAGATGCAGATGCTCAGGAACTAACACAGCATTTGGACCTGCTGGAGGGAGACAAACCGTCAGGAGGTACAGAGTGCTCTTGATTGTCTTTCTGAAAGGATTCCACACCCTAAAAATGTCCCTTGTGTCTGCGCCTGTTTTTAAGGATGTATGTTACTATAGTTCTAAATATGTCTATATTTAAATATGTCCAGCAGACAGCAACAGTATGTTAAGTAAATGTGATTGCACACATTAATCCAGTTCTCGAATGTTAATGCCTGACTAGCGCTTTTTTTTTTTTAATTTTTTTTTAAAGCTTCTTTTTTTAACGTATTGATAATTACCTTTAAATTAAATCATTAGATGTTTTCACTCAGGCAATTTTTATGGGTAGAAATGTGAATGCAATTTGTAACTAACTGAAGCTTTGGACTCCTACTAAATGCATGCATATGAGGAAGGAGTAATCTCTTGTGAGATAAGTAATGAAGTTATACTTTTTCAACACAAAATATACTACTTAAAATTGCAGCCACTCATTGGTATTCATTTACTCTGCATCACCACAGAGTGAAGCTTTAAACAGAGCCAGTAATTATGTAGCTCTAAGGTAAAGGAATTAATGTGTTTAAAAAGGTCTTTTGAACTGTTAAATTCAGACTCTGAAAAGTACTTGAGCTTGAAATGGAATATGTCCTAGGTTTTACTCTGTTACTGAAATGTGTTTAAAAGCTGAAAATGTCGAGTATCCATTAATTTCTCCTTGATTATCAGGTTTTTTTTTTTGTTTTTTTTTTAAATTCCCAGCACTAGCTCTGGTGCAAGGTAATGCTTGGCATTAGTTTTTCATGTGTTAAAACAAATGTTAATTTCTCATAACTTTTATATTTAAAGCCTTTTGTTAATAGAAATTTATTGTAGATTAGTCTACAGTGTTTGTAGATAATAAAAAAATAAAGAGTAATAGAGAAATGACGATCATCGTAACACTAATACTGTGGTTATGACTTTGTAACATTTCAGATGTGCTTGGATCCCTGGACCTGACCATGGATGAAAACAAGGAGAATCAGACTCCAGATGGGGCTCAGGGTGAGCTGGACTGGGTGCAACAGTACAACTTGGACCAGGAGCGTGAGGAGCAGGAATTACAACAGGCCCTGGCTCAGAGTTTACAGGAACATGTACGGTCTTTTTTACTGTTTCCAGACACCATGTTTTTACTTTGACAGCATTGATGTCACCAAATAAACTGCTCAAGGAAAATACATATTTATTCACAGTAATAATTATATTAATAGCTAATATGGAGATCATTTCCATGCACAGGAGGCAAGAGAGATGAGGGAGGATGATGATCTGAAGAGAGCAACAGAGCTCAGCTTGCAAGGTGGGCTAGTATAGTTAATTTGCACTATTAAAATAACTTTTTCTCTATTAAATATTTTTTTTTTTTACCATTTGGTTTTCTCAGAGTTCAACAACTCCCTTCCTGATTTGCTGTGCTCCGATGATGACTCGGGCAATGAGGATGCCTTAGACATGGAGTACAGTGAAGCAGAGGCCGAGGAACTGAAGAGAAATGCTGAGGTACAAGGCCATGCTCCAACACGACAGTTACACACACAAGTGTTATGACTTTGAAATTTTTATTATTTTTCTTTCTGTCTTAATTTCTGGGCTGCTTTAGGAATGTTTTATTTCAGAAAAATATTTATTTTTAAGTTGTGATAATATCTACAAAAATATGCGCTGTTACTAAGATTTATGACAACGGCAAAACATAATTCTTTTACACAATATATACAGATGAGAACTTGATTGTAATAAGTAAATGTTATGATAATTCTACATATCTCATTTGCAGACTGGAGAGCTTCCCAACTCTTTCAGACTCATCAGTGTGGTCAGTCACATCGGCACCAGCTCATCATCCGGTGCGTGGCTCAGGGGCAGTTTGTGTACAGTATTGGTACTGCTTTTGTAGTCTGGGCTTGTAAACCAATAGTAAAATGAAGGTGATTAAAGTTGCAGTTCGTAGGATTGAGGAGAGTGGACTGTGCTTGAAAATTTGAACAAGTACAACTTCCAGGTCCCTCCCAGCCAGTCATTTTTTTAAATTCATGAGTCAAATATTAACATTAACTCCACACAGCTAGATAGAACATGGTTTACAAGGATTTTCGCTTGGCTGCACTTCAACTAGAAGTGAGGCAGAAATGTGGCTTACTTGGCATTGGTTTACCAACCTCTCAGGTGTGGGGGAGCTGGGCTGCCGGCAGTATGTACACAAGCAGTGACTAGCATGCTGTCAGACGCTCCTCCTGGCTCTGATTGGTTCTTATAATTGCTGGGGTGAATTTTTGCAGTGTTAGGAGCACTACATGGAGACAGAGCCATGTACACTACCAGGCAAACATTTTTGCATACTAAAATGTTGAATATTCTTTCCATGTTATAAAAGAAACTGGTTTTATTTGACCTTTTTATTTATAGTTCACTGAACAACCTACTATTGCTAAACAAGAATACAAACCTGCAGTTTATAAAAGAAATGTATAAGTATTAAAAAAACCTGGTGTGCGGAAACATTTGCCTGGCAGTGTACTATGGTCAGGACTTGAGATTTTTGGCAAATATGATTTTAATTATTGTACATGTTATCTAATGCAGCTTTAAGTTCTTGTCCACATAAATATATACACTGAAGGCCCACTTTTACACTGTTCCCACACCTGCCTCTGTGACTTTTAAGCCTGAGTGTTATTGATAATGTTTTCTATTTTCTTTTAGGGCACTACATAAGTGATGTTTATGACATGAAGAAGCAGTCCTGGCTCACATTCAATGATTTAGATGTGTCCCGCACACAAGAGGCTACAGTTCAGAGGGACAGAGACAGAAGTGGATACATTTTCTTTTACATGCACAAGTAAGTTTTTGACTCACCTGTCTCTTTGCTCGGATGTAAAGTCAGTATAACAGTTTCACTCAAAGGTCCTATAAAACTTCTGTCCTTATCTCAGGAATGTGTTTGAGGACCTATCGGAACTAGAGAGGGCAGGAGGAAGCAGTGATGCCAGCCGAACAGTCCTGCAGCCTTTATAAGAGGATGTGTTTCCAGACCCTAGCTGCAGTGCAGCCCTATTGCGATCGGTACTTGTGGTGATGAACGGATGAGCTGAGTCTAGGGTAGACGTAACATCTCTGTCCAATACTACTGATCACCGTCCACACTCACCTACTTCAGGCACTTTTTCCTTTTTATGTCTTTTTTTTTTTCTTTTCCTTTTTTCCTATTGTGAAATACTCTGTTTCTAGAGTAGACTTCAGTATTGACCTTCTTTATGCCCATGTAGATGTACCACTTTATGGGGAAAACAAACATAAATAAAATACTGGGTTTCTAAAGGATATGTAATTCAGCCTTGAGACATTTGTTCTTCTATTTTTCCAATTCTTTCTATTTGCTGAATATTGCCTTTGATAAAAATTAAGTCCCTTGGTGGAGCAGAAGCCTTTTATGCATTAATAAATTCAGAGCAAATGTCTGAGGGTCAGGGAGTGTTTCTCTTTCAGGCTGTTTCTTTTTCAACTTTTCCAAAAATCTTTATTAACTATTAACTTGAATATAAAGATTTATTCTTATGTTTAAGGGGAAGGGGGTATGGGGACATAGTTTCATGTTTGATATGCAGCTGAAAATGTGGTGCAATATTTACTTTGCCAGTTGGCTTTTATATGTCTGTCCTAGCGATGAGAGGGGAAAGGGTTTCCGGTTTATATTCAAGGCTTTACTGACTGTTTATTGCTATTTTAATCATATTTTATAAATATATTCTAACAAGCTAAATTATTAATGTAGCTTGTCTTTTTCTTTTAAAGGACACTTTTGAAAGCTTCTTTGTGATCTGCAGATACACACCCAGTATTGTTTCTTTTCATCCTGCATAGAGCTTTACGTTGTGGATGTTGCACAGTCATTTTTTTTTTTTTTTTTTGTAGGACGTCTTTCCTCAGAAAGAAGCCAGAAATGATGCGTCCCCCTTCCTGAATAGAGAAGCTATTTTAGTGTGACTTTGCTCTCTGTGAGGTCAGCAGATGTGAATATTTATTTTATAATCTTGTTCTTTTTCAGTAAACCACTGTCTGGTTATATTGTCTTCTGTTTTGCAATGTTGAGTAATCACATTTCCAGAACGTTATCTGTTTTTTTCTTTTTTTTTTTCTTTCTGTCATCTTTATTAACAGGAGTGGACTGAATAGTGAACTCTATGGTGTTTTAAGGAACATTTTTCAGAAAAACAGTGGTAAACTTTTCTTCATTAGTTGCTTAGTGTTGGGTCTTTGACTTCCTAAAGTGCATTTTAAAAATAAAACTTATTTAGAAAACAAAAATGCAAACTTTGCTTGGATCTTAATTATTACACCAAAAGTTTCAGAGGTACAGAAGATTGCTGGGTGACTTTTATTCTTCTTTTGTTCAAGTCCATGTAAGTTGACTGCAGTGACGTCAACTCTCCAGGGTGCTTCTCTTTGTTAAAGGTTCAAGATGACTGCCAGTCAGCTTGTTGAATTCGTTTAGGATGTAACTTTCTCTCTGGAACATCTGTTAAAAATATGAAACTATCATTTTATATATACACTTCATACATTTTATATATACACTTCATACTAGTTGTTACTCTTTCGTGGCATATTGCATATTACTAATTTTAACCAAATTTGTTCTCAGACTGGACTAAATCCCTCACTTTTACCTGAATTCGAATGTCATTCTTGGACTATAGCAGTTTCATCCAGAGGTTATGAAATATTCATAATATAACTAATGTGTCCAGCAAACACCCTTAAAGGGGAATTTCACCAGTTATTCAAACACTTTGCATAATTTTATCCAAGATGTAGGCAAAGGCAATTGCGGTGATGTGGAACATCATTTTAGAGATATTATTCATAGTGATGGGAACCAGACATCTGATGTGTTAATGCATCTAAATGCTACCTCTTATTACATAAAATGTTTTGGCTTAAATGTATGTCCAAAAAAAACCCATGGCAGTGCTGTGCTTTGCAGGGTTCTGTCTTAATTTTCAACATTATTAAATATAAAACCTAGATGATTGATGGTAGATAATGTTCTATAACCATCCTGACTCCTGGATTCTGCTACACCCACTGTAAAGAAATTACTCAGCAACAATTCACTTTCACTTTCTGAATGACTTTGTTTACAATCTCAACAATTATGCAGAAAATCTGGGCAATCCCCTTTAAATGAATCTTAAATGACACTTCTTTTTAAACACCTCACCTCATCCCACTCCTCGTCTGTCTCATGCCTGTAGCCCAGTAAGTGACAGATGCCATGTGCAGCAACTACCTGTGGGATAAACATCCATGTTACTGCACACAGTTCTGCGTGTTTCATTTTCACATCCGTGATCTGAGAACTTACTGTTAGAGTCCCTTGGAAGTCACAGGTGGTTTCTTTACACTGCTGCATCACATATTCTACCCCCAGGAAAACATCTCCTAGGTTGAACTCGTCCCTATGCAGGGCGCATGGGAGCTTCCCAGGCCGCAGGTCCTTTCAGAAGAGAATCCTGTTTAGGTTTGTAGTGTCCATTTGTCATACTATATGGACAAAAGCATTGGGACACTTGACCATTACACCAACAGGGACGTGAACGACACTGCATTCGAACAGACCAATATGGAGTTCAGATCGCAGGGGTAGCTACCACCAGGTGCCCTACTGCCAGACGGTGGCATGACATTTCGTGAAGGACGTTCTTTACCTCGTGAAATGGAAAGGACAGCACGTCCGTGGGCATGTCCTTCTTCCTGTAGACCCTGTTGAGATGCTGTATTCTGCGGTTGTCCACGCAGATGATGCCCAGGTCAAACTTCTGCACCCCGAGGATGTGCCGCAGCGTCTCCACGTCTTTACGTAGCCTGGCGCGCCGGAGTGGAACCACGTTTTGGAGGTTCCTAAGAACAACACCCATAGCAGGACCGAGAAGGAGGTAAAGTGATCAATAAAAATGCAACCTGTCCTCTGACCTACAGGTGGGACTCCTCACCCCTTATAGGGCTCTACACGTGGCTCACAAGGACAACCACTCGTGGCTGCAGGTTCAGCATTACTAAGGCAGCAACTATATCTAAACACTTCTCACATTCAAAAATGATCACTCAGGGGTTCATTCATGGGAACACGAACATCTGCTGCTTCTCTGCAAGAGGAACCGTCCATACAGCTCACATTCCTGTTTCTCTCAGGGATCCACAGAGCAGAGCACAGGAAGTACCACCACCGGCTTCACAAGGGTTGCCATGCATAAAATCCTCCTCATAATTTGTGTTAAAATTCGTTTGAAAACTGTTAAAATGGCTCTAAAATGTAAATAATTATTTTGTATTTTCTTCATATGTTAAAGGTTTAACACTGATGTCGTTAGTTTGTATATCTCTTATTGAAACCTCCCTCCCTCATTATTATGTAATTATGTACAAAGCTGGAGTCCTTCCGTTCATGATATTCAGAACCGATTTTCACTCAGTTAATGATCGTAAACATCCTTGTCCATTTCAGTTGCAATAAATCAGCCTAAGGTAAAAAAATATATATAGATTGCAGAGATGACTCAACATGCATAAAAAGATTGCATCTCTTTGAGGGATTTGATGAGTGTTTGGCAATCCCATGAGGAGCTGAAGACTAACTCCTAAATACTAGATTGTAAAGTGGAGTGTTTTTAAAACCTGCAAGCAAGCTTGATAATATTTTCCAAAAATTATGCATGTGAAATTCAGGAAGGTTGTGAGTAGAAAATGCACTTTATGATCTTTATGCACGCTGTACACCCACGTGTTTTGCACACGTGGCAACAGGGTAGGAGAACAGATCCAGACTCCGATCATCTTCACAAACGTTTCACAACCCTGCATTAGTGCAAGCACAGCTGCTTGATACTCCTTAGATAGCCTATAGAAAAGGCCCTATATCTTTGTCCCATATTGCAGTCACACTGGCTTCAAAGGTCACTTATTTCATAACTTGCACTATAATAGCTGAGCTTAAATGGCAGTTGGTGGCTGGTCTACTTACACAGCAGACAAGTCCTTACATATCCACCATTAATATCTGCAGTCATCTGATGTAAGTACCATTTAAAAATAAGTTAATATGACTTCAGATTTTAATTAATTTAAAAGGCAGGTCATTATGCAGACAAAATAAACATTCACTTTCTTTCATTATTCACAGTTACCTTGAATAGTAAAATGAGTGCATCCCGGGATGCCAAGGTTGTGGTGGTGGGTGCAGGATTTGCAGGTTTGGCTGCAGCAGCCTCTCTGACCCAGGCCGGTTTTCAGCATGTCCAGATCCTTGAGGCTTATGGACGAGTTGGAGGCAGAGTCCACACCACCAGGCCATTCAGCAAGAACATTATAGAAGTGGGTGCCAACTGGATCCATGGACAAGATGGGAACCCCCTTTTCCAACTGGCCAAAGAGCACAACTTGTTGGTTGAGGGGGTGTCAGCCAGTAAAGTGATGTGCTTGCCCCGCTCAGTAACTCCACGGGATTACTTTTTCAAACAAAGTGGGAAACAGCTTTCTGTTGAAACTGTTGATGAAGTCTGCTCCTTTTTCAGTAAACTCACAGCCAAAGCCTTTGACTCCGAGCTGGAGGACAGACACCGGGCCCTAAGTTTGGGGAGTTATCTTGATGCTGCCTTCTCTGTGTCCCCTTTAGCTTCTTCAGAAGATGGACAGAGGATTTTTGAGTGGTGCAAGAGAAGCGAATGCACAGATGAAGCAAGTTCATCTCTATACGAAGTGTCTGCATCACAGATTGGTTATTACATTGCTCTTGAGGGAGGCTTTTTTAACTCTCTGGGATCTGAGGGCTACCAAGCTGTTTTAGACATTCTTCTGAAAAGTTTGTCTCCAGGAACGCTCCTGACCAATAAACCAGTGAAGAACATCCAGTGGGACTTGAAGGAACAACTCCAGGGCACTGACAGGAAAGAGATGAGCCACCCTGTGAGGGTGGTCTGTGAGGATGATGAGGTGTTTGAAGCTGACCATGTGATTGTGTCCGTGTCTCTGGGGGTTTTAAAGCAACAGGCGGCAGCCATGTTTAAACCCTCCTTACCAAAATCAAAGCTGGACGCTATCGAGAGGCTCGGCTTTGGCACAGTGGACAAGATCTTCCTGTGTTTTAGTGAGAGGTTTTGGCCAGAAGACTGTGCTGGCATCCAACTGGTGTGGGACGAGGGACCTGAAGATAAGTCAGTCTACACCTCTCAGACTGAAGGGGAGGCCTGGAAAGAGACGTGGTACAAAAAGATCAGTGGCTTTGATACTGTGGCCCGTCACCCCACAGTTCTCTGTGGCTGGATTACAGGCAGAGAAGCCCTTCACATGGAGACACTGGAGGACAGTGAAGTGGGAGACACCTGTGTGAGGTATAATAAGTCATATCTCACAAATGAATGGACAATCTTGAAGAGGGGTTTAAAGAAATTGTTGCCGACTGATATTACCTTTGTTTTGAAAGACTGCTCAGGTCCTTCTCTGGCTGGTCTGTTCCTGATGTGTCCCAAGTGCTGATCTCTAGGTGGGGTCAGGACCATCATGTCTGTGGTTCCTATTCATTTATTCCCAAAGAAGTGAATGGTGTGAAGGAACAACAGGCACTCGCAGCACCTCTTCATCCTCAGAGCAAAGGCTCAGATAATAAGGTATAAATGCACCTTTATTTGTTTGTTTGTTTGATTTACCATCACAATAATGTATTTCAATGGTTTGGACTCCCACAGATTCTTAAAGGGGATATTGTGTTAATTGCTGAGAGTTTTTTTTTTAGCATTTCACCTGAGCAAAATTTTAAAGGCAGAGAAACTTTTAAGTAACATACTTATATCAAACATTAGGTAAAGGAGTTGTGTGATGTAACACACCTAATAGTCCTTAGGCAAAGTAATACCAGATATATTATAGTTAGAACCACAATAACATTATTTCCAGAGTTGGATGGTTTTATATGGTTTTGTTGTACTGTGAAGAACTTTGTCATCATGTTAGCCCTGATTTCTACCTGAAAAAAATCTAACTTTCTGTTTGAAGCCTCTGCAGGTGCTGTTTGCAGGAGAAGCCACTCATGTGAACTTCTACACCACCACCCATGGGGCCTACCTCTCAGGAGTCAGAGAAGCAGAGAGACTCATAAACCACTACTCTGAGAGGACACTCAGTCCATGAAGGAAAAAAAAAAAAATCTGAATTTTTTGGGCTTTTTTCAGCCCATTATATAATACATATTGTGTAGAGGCACAGCTACTGTTCCAAAAATCATAGACACCTTACTATCTGTTTAAGCTGAAGCATTTTTCATCAGAAAATTGATTTGTTGATTGCTCACGCCCTTTAATCTCTGACTGCATGAAAATGATAATTTTATGATTATGATGTTGGTCATAATGATCATCATTGTATGTGTGATGTTAATGTTAATATGACAGCTACCAGAATGAGAGACAGTCAAAATAGTCTCAATGAAACAATTATGGGTTTGTCAATGAAATCTGGATTTGACACATTTCATTTCACTCACTGTACAAAGAGCAGGGTTTTATATCTTTTTCTTTTATATCATAGCTTTTTCACGAACCACCTCAGTGTCATTAATACAGAGGAATCTGACCCAAGGTCAGTCCTCCTTACGTAGTTTAGGCTCTGGTTATTTTGTTTAGTTTTAGGATATAGTTATACATCAAGGCTACATGACCTTAATGCAAGAACTGGATGTGATTTGAGTTTTCCAGAAGTATTTATAGAAAATTGACTATTGACACCCAAAATGTTTGTAGGCAACATTAGCTTCATAGCTCCAATGCTTAACTGGCAAAATATTTGGATGCCAAACATGTCTCGACTGAGTGACAACATCTGGGATATGTGGAAAATTATGTAATTTTTGTCAAATTATTTTATTAGCATCATTTGAATTGGTGATATGTTTGCAATGCCACTGAAATCCTACAATCACAATTTCAGATTTAAGGGGGGTAAAGATACTAACATTAGAAAAGAGTGTCACAGAAGTATGAAATGTGTTGGGAGTCATAATTCTACTCAAAAAGGAACTTCAAGCATCAATAAATATATTTTTGATAACAAGGAGCATTAAGCTTGTGATTTCTGACGTACAGAGATGAACAAGTATGAGAATGTTGTATACTGGCAGTGTTTGTATCTCTACATCATACCATGACCTCTAAAATGGTTTCATTTCAGTATTTGTAGATTCTAACTGAGGATTACGAGCAATTATGTATATGTAATAAAACAGTGGTATGAATGATGTGTTATTGTTGATCCGACGCTGACAATGCATCTTTATACAGTACCCGAGTAGAAGGCCAAGTACTCCATCTATATTTCTACTTGAGTAAACATACGGAAACACTTGCTTGTGAATGTACTGAAGCGTGATACAGGAGAAAATGTTCAGCAGTTTAATCAGTCCATGAAAGTATAACATTTGTATTTCATGTCTTACCAATTAGCCACAGAATCTCCTGTAATTGTTAATGAAAGCTATGGAGGTCTTCATTGGAAGTCTCAAGGCAGAGATGAGTTCTCAAACCGGACTCCCAGACAGTCTAGATTTTGCTTTAACCCAACTTGCAGCACACAAGGAAAGCGCAAAAAAAAACTTGACAGTCTTGGAGTCCAGTTTGAGAACCACTAAGTTAGAGGAAGGTTGTGTTGTATGGGTTGTCTGTACAGTTGTATCAGTAGCAGTCATGTACACTATATAATTGCTAGGTTTTCATAACAAAAATCTACATATAAAAACTAAACTGCTGCTGTCACCAGTGCAATAGTTGCCATCTGATAAAGCCATATGGCAACATGGCGTACATGCGCTATGATATGTACGGTGTCAACTGAGCCTCCTATACATATATCAAAGGTTATGCAACACAGGGCACTCCTTAACCAGGTATTTGGTCAGCACAACGGGAACACACTGCCATGAGCATTACAGCTTTTGACGGAGACAATTTGCTGCAAGTAGTATTTTGCCTCCAAACTGCATTATATTTTGACTTTTATCTGTGACCACCCATAGAGACCACCTTCGGCTCTGGGGTTAGAAAATCTTAAACCCCCCTTTGATTAGGCCAAAGAGAACAGTACCCACCGTGTTTTATTTCAGTAATGAAATCAGAGTTTAAGTTATTATGGGTGCAATAACTGACATACCGTATTTTGCAAGTACATTAGAGTTGAGTGTTGTGTCCTGGTGTGGTGTGTGACAGTTACATTTAGCTAAGAGGACCCATCTTTTCATTGTGAAAACTTGCATGGGCCTTTATATGACTAAAGACACCAGTGTTTTTTTCCATTGTGCCCTAGATAGGTTTTTACTCACGCTGTCACATGGCACAACCAATACGTGCTTCACGGGATCTACCTAATGTTCGTGCTACCTGAGCCGAGTATAAGTATGTTCCAAAGGTTATTCAATTCACAACACTTCCTGAACAGGTGGTGTTAGTATAGTCTAAGAGGTCCATTCAGTGAAAAGAGAACTAAGTCAGTGCAGAGTTTGCCTCTAGTGTTGACTGAAGTCATTTGACGTGAGTAACTTTTTGTAATATTTTGTTATGATTTATTTCAGATATTAACTCTCTGACCCACATAGCACAACAAACTTTGATCATCCACCTGATATTTAATCTCAGTAGTTAAACTGCAAATATGAGTGCATCCGCGTCCTCTATCGTGTCCAGAGATGCCAAGATTGTGGTAGTAGGTGCAGGATTTGCAGGATTGGCTGCTGCAGCTTCTTTGGTTCAGGCCGGCTTTCATCACATCAAGATTCTTGAGGCTAACGGACGGGTAGGAGGAAGAGTCTGCACGACTAAACCGTTTACTGAGAATATTATTGAACTTGGTGCCAATTGGATCCATGGACAGAATGGAAACCCTCTTTTCCAACTAGCAAAAAAAAACAGTCTGCTAGCTGAGAAAGGTCTCGAAGACAGTTCAGATGATTCCCGTGATTACTTTTTTAAGCAGGATGGGAAGGCTCTCCCAGAAAAGCTTGCTGAGCGGGTCACCACTCTTTTTGAAAAGCTCACCTCCAAGGCCTATGATTCAAAGCTGGAACACAAGCACAGAGGCCTCAGCTTGGGGGATTACCTTGATGTTGCCTTTGCAGAGTCTTCTTTAGCACCTTCAGAAGACGGATCAAGGATTTTTGAGTGGTGCAAGAGGAGTGAATGCACAGATGAGGCCACTTCTTCCCTCTTCGAAGTGTCTGCATCTCAGCTCAGTGAATATATCGCCCTGAATGGAGAGTTCTATAATTCCTTGGGTCCTCGGGGTTATGAGGCTATATTAGACATTCCTTTGAAAAGTTTGCCTTCAGGAACGCTCCTGACCAATAAACCAGTGAAGAACATCCGGTGGGACTTGAAGGAACAACTCCAGGGCACTGACAGGAAAGAGATGAGCCACCCTGTGAGGGTGGTCTGTGAGGATG